>OX463850.1:41255655-41439546 GCA_949825065.1 Odontocerum albicorne | reverse complement strand
AGTTTATAACAATGCCTAAAAATCCTCCATTTTGAGGAGTTAGATAACCACGTAATGGACAAGGTCTATGACGAAGTGACCTCATTGCTTCATTACAAATTTCATATATTTGTCATAAAAACTAAAACACTCCATTGAAACGTTCACGCTCTGCATTTAGCCATGATTAAACAGTTATTATTTATCTGGTGTCACAAAATGAGTTCTTGATGAATCCAGTTTTATTCCTAATTAAATAAATATAATTGATTAATTAACCAGAACGTTCTAATAATATTAGACAACTAACAACTAACTGCCGGATTAACACTAAACTAATATGGAATTTAAAGACCACAAAATAAAACTACAATAGTTCGCGAGTAAACTCTCCGTGAATCGAACCAAAGACCTCTGAGTGTGCTAACCAAGTATGCTTACCACTTGGACACCCAAATCCAGGTATCGACGGATTTAGGTTAATTTAACTTTTGTACCTTATTTAAAAATACAATTTTTCATGAATATGTGATTTTAAAAGCGTTGTTCATATTTAAATATTTATTTATTTATTTAATAGTTTTATTGCAATACAATCTGACGGGCTTATTGCCAGGCGGCAATCTCTTCCAACCAACCAGACAAAAGTAAATGAAGCAAGTTACATGGTCGCATAAATCATTCAAATGACTATCCATCCCCACGCAATCCATAAACACATACGTGAGCACATGCCCACGAGCCCCACAAAGACGGACAATCACCCGAACATTATTTTTCATATCAAGTGAGATATCATCAATCAAAAGGAAAGGAAGGGATGGTGGAGAGGAAAGGAAAAGAAAAAAATCAGGAATGAAACAAATATCACCTCTAGAGCGCTTTTCGAAGAACTCCGTATTGTCAGAAACTAAGGCAAGATTCTCATATGATTGGTGAGCCCCTGAACTTGCTGGAACTTCACAAAGGTCAATCAATATATACTTGTAAGAAGTCTTGCCATCCCATGGGTACTGTTAACTCACAGTCGAGCCAATGGCAACTCTTGAATACCTCGCAGTGAAGCCGTGGTCAAGATCTTCTTTTCCTCTCGTTATGGTTTCTGTCTCTCATTATCGAATGCTCAAGTTTCTTATCCACAATACAGTCACTATATTAGAAACATCTCCACGATGTGACTGACTGTCTAAATCATTCCACATATACATAACGGAGACTCAATGAAACACTACCTTTGCAATCGTGGTCACACCCAAGACGATAAAGTCTACATCATAATCTTCGCAGCAGGTCAAATCCTTGGAGAAGTACGTAATGATCAATCGTAGGCTGAAGGTTTCCAATCAAGACTCGATTCCACTGCTGTCACCAACTATCTGGTAAGCATCTTGCATCTCTCTTATTGATCATTGTTTCTTGATCCAGAAAGGTCGTCAGGATCTAAGGTAAATCGGAGGAGGGAAAAAAACATTCACGTGAATTGATAGCGTGTTATTTGAACACACCTTCTGGTACTAACTTATTAAGATATCTTCGCGTGGTCAAGTGGAAATCTAACATAAAGCTATTTCACGTTTTACATATAATCTAGAAAGTATGATACGGCTGCTTATGTACTCATAATACAGATTATCGACTATCTGTTTGAGGCGTATTTTCCGGTTTTAAGCCACGGAAACAGGAAAGGGATCTTCCAGCCTGATGAGATTTTTTTTAAATTGGCAGCGTTGATGGAAGAAGAGAAAAATTATGAAAGTTGTAGCTGAAGTGTGCAGCTTTAGGAAGTGCTTGAAAATAGCCCATTTAAAAGGTCTTATAAAAAATATGATTAATATGAACGCTACACACATACAGCACACTTCACTTAATGCAAAATGTGTTATATCTCGAAGGTTTCTTTGCAAAGGGTCTTTCAAATTGAGCGATTTTTTTATTCGTGGATAAAACACAGATGGCGTCGCGAACTTGCCAGGGTCTTGTGACATTTGAGAAGTGTAATGTATGACATTTATAAAAATGGAGTCGTATACAATACAATGCGTTCAAATTGTTGAATTATTTTATGTACATTAATCTCCGGAAACGGGGATGTTAATTCGCCACCAAGATCATGTGATCTGACACCGTTGGACTATTTTCTCTGGCGTTACGTGAAAATCCAGGTCTATAAGAATGACCCCCGATCAATTCCTGAGCTGAAGGACGAAATTATTTCGCGTTATTGGTAAGTTAGAACCGCAATTATGCCAAAATGTCATCGAAAATTTTGATAAAAGTGTGGACATCTGTGGAACTACTTTACAAGAGGTGGACATTGGCGTATATTGTTTTAGGTGTTTAAATGTCATACATTATACTTCAATGGCTAATAAAAAGTGTTTTTAAATCAAAGCAAATTTTGTGTTAATACAATAAAAATACAATAAAAAAACTGCTCAATTTGAAAGGCCCTTAGTTAATCTTCCGTTGGTAAATTTTCTGTGGATGTTTGCCAAATATGTTTTTTCTTAACGTATGCGAATACGGGGACTTAATATTATGGCCGCAGCTACCATCTTCCTATCCTTACCCTCAACTTGGTTTATTTTCGTAATCTTTTAAATCTGTTAATAATAGTGTGTTCAATTGCAGTGTTAGCGCTATATAAACGGTGCTATATAAATTATCATTTTATTATAATTTGAAGAAAACATCACTATCAAGCTGATGGATTGAATTAAGGCTGCTATATAATCTTATTTATTTATTTTGCATTTTTATTGACACTTTCATTCCAAACACATGAATATTCCAAATATGATAACACCAATAAATATTAGTGTTATCACATGTATGTCAAACTTAACTCAATGTATTAGGTTTAAATTTATCATCTGTCTGAATTATCACGAGCTGCTTACTATGCAAATTCAATAAAGATTTCATATCACTAAATGGAAGTAAACAGCGAACGATACATTCCAAATAAATCGTCTGATATCGATTTGACCTTACAAGGGGCACCGATAACATACCCAACAAAATTCCTTGTTAATTATCTAAGGGTACGTTATCGGAAGATGTTTCGCTTTAAATAGGACGTCATATCAGAGGCAGTAATCATTATTCTTAAAGCCACTACGATGTTAACATCATCGTTATTATTACTTATATAATACTGTTAATATTATACTTCAATGTAATTCAACGATTATACAAATAAAATTACACAGTTGAAATTCTAAAAGTGTTTTCGTTGCAAAAGGCCATAACAAGTTCTCCAGATATTCCTATTGAAGGTCATCAAGGTAGTTTAAATTAACCACGATACTAAAAGCGCTTAGTTTATATGTCCCTGATAAATATAGCCGTGTTTGTAATCACCATCTGTTCTCTTGTCGTCGTTGCTGGGCCTCGAAGTCGAGGATTACCTCGCCATTTCAACGTCAATTCAGTTGGAAAGTGAAGCGGTGTCGTGGAGTTGTTTTTTCCTTTTCCTTTCAGTGAGTGGAGCCGTTGCACACAGGCCAAATCACCGGCCACACCGTATACTCAATCCGATGGCACATCGAAGTGAGATGATTGGATCACACCGACATGTTTTATTTTTATCGACACCGGAATCATAAGCAACGTTACCCTTAATTTTTTCATTGTGTGTGCGGCCCATCAACTTAAATGTGCAAGAAAAAAAGGCTCCTTACGGCGCGTGGACTCTATATGGTGTTTCCATGTTCCGCACACATCTCAAAGAAAGGAACCTGAGAAGCCATCATGAAATATAAAATAAAATATATAATTGCGCAAAACAAAATATGGTTACAAGTTCCTTTCTTTGAGTGTGTGCGGAAGATGGAAACATGTGTGTGGACAATTTTTAATAGATGTGCGGCGCATACGCGCACACCTTAGAGGGAACGTTGGTCATATGTATAGTATTCTTATATTCCGGAATACTTCACGGAAAAAATAACTGTGTCATTCGAGGGAAGTAAAACAGCGCGGGGTTTGCGAGCCGGTGACATTTCGCATAAAAGTTCAGAACGTTACCACGTGGCCATGTATCCTCTGTTCTACATACCAACTATACAGATCCAATATCATGACGGCCATCATACGTCCTCAGATGACGTACGCCATCCCGGTCTGGGGCCATGCGGCCGAAACCATGCGCAAACTCCAGGTGTTGCAAAACAAGGCAATGCGCACCATTATGGATGCGCCCTACTTTGTCAGCAACAAACGGCTTCACGAAGACCTAGATCTCCCCACCAACCGAGAATACGCAATCTCTCTGGTCGAGAGGTTCTACAGCTCTCTCTCGAGTCACCCGAACCCCCTCTAATCAGCTCACTCACGGACTACGACGTGAACGCTAATCTCATTCACCCCAGGCCCAAACAAATGCTTCGAACGACCCCCCGACCCCCTATTCGGAACGGTAGGCGCCGAATAGTGTCCAGTGCACATACTCACATTTTATAAGGCATCTATCTTACCTCCATATTTATATATGTACAACTATTTATTCTAAAGTCACAGCGTTCACCCCCACCCCCATCTTCGTAATATATTTATAATTATTCAAATATCTATGTCTACGTATACATCACTATCCTTTCTCTCTCTCTATTCATATGTATCAACGCTCGTGACATATAAAAATATAAGTATATTATTATGTAACCTATATGTATCTATAACCTTAATGTATGTACCAAACTCTATCCCTCCTCTCTATACAACATTTTCTAACACCTCCACCAAACAATCCAAAAATTAAATTCCCAAAGTCCGTTTTCACACGCCCGATGAAGGAGTAAGGTGTCCGACAATCGGACCGACACTCCGAGCAAACCATCAACTTGGAGAATATCATGACTAAACACTCAGTCACGCGTTGTATAAATATATTGGACCAACTGAGTGACTCTTTTAACTAACCAGAAATGTGTTAAAGAAGTGACTGGAACATTTTTTTAAAAAACATTTTGTTTCAAAGGGAATAAATCCCGACAAGCGAATTCACAACTAGATCACGGAGCTCGTCAAGTGGGGCAAAGAAAAGTTATTTTTTTTTTCTATAATATTCAATATTAATAATAACACATTAAATGTAACAGTAGATAATTTAATATTTTTAGAATTTGATCTAAAAATCTTAGACCGCCCCTGGCAACAAAGAGGTCACAATAAATAATAGCATTCCGTCAGATGTGTCACGAACAAGTCATAATACTAATGATTATAAACTTATACTCCTTAACCTAAGTTTCTAAAAATGTAGGGTATATTAAATTTTAACATTATCAAGCACATTTAATGAGCTGTTGAAATTGTAATTCCCTTGCAATATAAAACTTCCCCTGTCATTTTAATATTTCAAACATTGGTAAAAAAAAATGCTTTATGGTAATTTGTCACGTTGCGTGTTTCATTCCCAATCTTTCTTCCCATATTTTTAATATTTTTCCATTGAAATATCATTTTCAATTGATTTTATTTTAAATGTTTTAAAAGAGATAAAAACAGCGTAAACTATTTTGATGTCTTGATATTAACTTTAGTTATTTCAGGCGTGTTGGTTGAATGAGATTTGAAAATAAGCTAAGTAGATTAACTCGAACGTTTAAATATCTAAATAAATAATTGTATTGAGTTGTCGTTGATTGATTTTAAACTTTGTTTCTTTGTATACAAGAACCCGTATTCGATATTTATTGTATGTAGTGGATTTGTATTCATATGAGATATGCAGCTTTGCAGCGGGGCAAAATTTTAAGACTGGTCTCACCTTCGGCGAATAAATTGACTGTTCTAAATCGATTTATACTTGAGAAAATGTAAATTGGTCCCTGTGACAGTTCACAAATTTTGCCCCACTACAACCTTGTAACGACGTTCAGTAATTTGTAATAATTTTATCAACTTTATATAAGCCTCGGTTCTAATAAATAGCAAGTTATTTAGGTACATTACATAAAACTAACAATAATGACAAATTTATACATCTTGTTAAAAATTAGCAAAAATGTGGCAGTTTATTAAAATCAAATAATATTTGGTGACGTTTGTCAAAAGTCACTACGTTAGTCTGCATTGGCTAGGGATGGGGTATACAATAATTGGATTGTCGATTCTTTTATACCTAAAATTAAATGTTTGTGATTAGTATTAATTCATAGTGGATCTTGGCCTATTTAAGATATATACAAATCATACAATACATTAGAAAGTCAGTATTATGAAAATTCAGAATTAAAATGTCAGTTTAGAGAAAAACAATTTTTCGATATATAAAAAAAACTATTCGATTTGTAAAAAAAACGATTTTACCCCATCCCTTTGAGACATGACATTTCAAACGTCACAGGGACCATCCTACATTTTCTCTAGCATAAGAAAGATTTGTGTCGTTCATTTACGAGTATAACATTACATTAAAAAGGTATTTTTAGTTTGGTACACGTTTAAATAATACTGGAATTTGAGATTATAAAGTGAAACAGAAAGGAAATAAGATAAAATTAAGTTACTCTTAAATATTTAATACATTTAATCATTTTACTTATGATAACATTTTACTTATGTAAGAATTTCTAAAACATATTTGTTTGAAAAACAATTATTATAATATAAAGTTAAACAAAAAGCCCGAAACGTAAAAAAACATATAAAATAATCTGCTCGGATTCGGTCCACTACTAATGCTAGATATAGAAATAATTATTTCATATCAAAATAATGATAGGAACAATATAATAAAAATATTTCTAAAACCAAAGAAATTTTAAAAATATTTCAAACTCTTCATTTATGAAGGTAAAATGTATAAAAAAATCTAAAATATGAAAATTTTATCAAAAAATAGGAAAATGATCGTAAATTCTTAAAAGAACGCACAGTTTCGAATGCATCTATTGTAATATTGTTGTAAAGTATTGAAATATCTTGAAAATATTCGAAATCTTCTTGAAATTATCCATCCTTGTCAAAAAATGCCACAATACTTCTAGAATTATCGAAAATATTTCAAATCCACCCAAATTCTTCGAGGAAGCTGGAGTTTTTCAAATAAAACTAAAAAAAAAAAAAACACTCCTCTTTATAAATGTTAAATATGTCGTAATTAATCTGTAGTTCATGAAATCAAAAACAATATGTCAAATATATTCAAGAATATTAAAACTAGAAAAAAGTTTCGAAAACATGAATCATAAAAACTGTATCAAACAAGGTGTTCAACCCTTCCTGTCCTGTGATGTGTAACTCGTACACATTGCTTCTAAAAACTTTAATATCTCTATAAATATAATAAATACTGGCTTCAGATTTTAGGTGTTCCTCCGTAATACATTTACGCATTGAATGAAAAAAATAATATTAATAATAATTAGCACTTATCGGCCACATCAGAGGTATTTTGTGAAAATCGAGAATAAATTCACCAATACAATCAAACGTGTGCCAGTGTGTGACGTAGGTATATTCATTCTAAAAAAACACTATAGGTGAGGAAGGTATATGGAAAGGCTACTTCGGTGTATGGAAAGGCAAGAAATAGAATCTCAATTCCCAAAACCGAGACCCGTCTCAGTAGCTCTCGGACATCCATTTGAGGTGGACTCTTCGCCCGTTTTGTGAACGTCGGCCGATGTTTTTTTTCATGTTTTTAGCAATTAAATTTCAATTATTATCACTTTTGACTTCAAATTTAATTAATTTAAGCGATTGGCTATGAATATTCTTATTTTTTTTCGATTTTAAATCACTAATTTTTACATGTGTATTGATGTGTATTGAATACACAGCACTGGAACGGGCGGATTTTTTTAGTACAGGAAGGGAAAGGTTAATGTATTCATTTACTCTTGAAAATATAAAGAATATCTGAAAATATTCGATAACACACATTATTTACGAAAAATATGGAAAATTATCAAAAGAAAAAAAAGATTACCAATAAACCCATTTGAAAAAAACAGATGTCCTAAGAAAGTGTGAAAATTGTTTGATTGATCAAATATTTTAATATTTTAAATTGATTGATTAAAAATAACGTATATAAACTTGGAGAGCTTGTGGTCTGTGTTTGATTAGCGTTGCATAATAAAGCGCGGTAGTGGCACCATAAAAAGAACACATTTTTTCAGAACAGTAACAGGCCTAGGGAGGGACCAAAATTGTTACAGCACAAGGATAGTTTAATAAAAGAGGCTTTATATTTATATCATCATCATCACCATTATACTGGGTATATAAGTCAGAAATGCGTGGAAGAGGTAGCTGGAGGAAAACGTGGCTAGACCAAATGCATTTTTTTTTTAAAGAATCTATATTGAAAAGTATGAATAATATTCTCGTATATAAGATTGTGCATGACGAGATATATGAATATGAAGAAGGCGAAAGTTGTGCGCTTGGATAGAAACGTTTGGAGATCTGTTCTCTGTATCTACCCTGCAATGAACACAGCGTGTTAATATGTATGTACAGTAACTGGGGGTAAGTAATACACATCGTTTGTAGAGCGTCGTCTCTGTCATTCATACACGTGTTCCGTCGCGATTTGTCAGTCGTTACCGGACCGGACTGTTAGCGCATCGTGCGATAGAAACGACGGTCTACAAACGACGTGTATTAGTTACCGCCGGGTACTGTTTGTATCATTGCATCGTCATGCTTTCTCATCCCTCCTAAAGATAAAAAAATATATAGTTTAATTTTGTGATCTTCCTGCAAAAACTTAATATCTTGTTGATGTACGTGATCAAAATGTTGTACTTGCACAAAGACGATAAGCGTTATCAGGTAGTAATGTCTACTATTTTACGTCTTACGTCACTTACAGGGTTATTTCATTATTTACACTATCTGATACTCACTACCACTTGCTAAAGCTATATCTAGAATAGATTACAGAGGTACCTAACTATTAGAGCCAATTGTGTTATTTTCTTTTTGGACACGTAAGTCATTTTTATTTTCACTACCTCCTGAGGGTTGCGACCCACAGGTTGATAAACGACGGTGTTGAGAAAGAGAACATATCTCCACTTCTATTTATGTTAATTAACCCTTCCTTCCCTGTGATGTGTAACTAGTACACATTACTTCTAAAAACTTTAATATCTCCATAAACATAATAAATACTGGGTTCAGATTTTAGGTATTCCTCCGTAATACATTTACGCATTGAATGAAAAAAATAATACCAACAATAATTAACACTTATCGGCCACATCAGAGATATTTTGTGAAAATCGGCAATAAATTCACCAATACAATCAAACGTGTGCCAGTGTATGTCGTAGGTATATTCATTCTAAAAAAACGCTATGGGGAAGGAAGCGACGCTATTCACGTCTCACTCTACTTCGGTATATGGGAACGCAAGAAATAGAATCTCAGTTCGCTCGCTTTCGTTTGAGGTGGTCGCTTCGCCCGTTTTGTGAACGTCGGCTGATGTTTTTTTTATGTTTTCAGCAATTAAATTTCAATTATTGTCACTTTTGACTTCAAATTTAATTAATTTAAGCGATTGGCTATGAATATTCTTATTTTTCCGATTTTAAATCGCTCATTTTTACATGTGTGTTGATGTGTATTGAATACACAGCACCGAAACACACGGATTTTTTTAGCACAGGAAGGGTTAACAAAGATTTTCATACAACACATAATTTATTAATAATACCCAGGATTAAAATACTAATTTATCAGTAGTCAACTCATGCACAGTTCAGTCATGTCAACGGGTCAGTGAAAATATTATGATACTAAATTTGAACACTCATTCCTCTGGAAATTGAACCACCTTCCTCTTAAACACGGACAATATTGAACTAAATATGTCGACATCCGATCAGCTAACGAGTTGTACTTTCAACACATTTTTACTAATGGATTATGGAAGTACGAGTATAATAGCTACACTGAACAAAGCAAAGGTTAACATACTCGTAAATTGTGTCCGTTTTTTTCCAAATGAAGAGAACAAGAGAACACAACAAAAAAAATTACAACAAATTAGTCAATAATGTATTCTCCTTCATTATTTACAACTTCATGCCAACGTTCTACAAGTTTTTCAATGCCTGTGCGATAAAAACCATCCGATCTTGACTCGAGGAATTCATCCAACCATGTCCGCAATTCGATGCCATTATTGAAGGAAACGCGCGAGGTCTGGAGAATATGGAGGGTGCGGCAAGACTTCCCAACCAAGCATTTGAATGACATTTTTCGTAATATTGGCGATATGAGGGCGGGCGTTATCGTGTTGCTGAATAACGCCATATGGCCGATCCGGCCTTTTTTGTTAAATTGCAGTGTTGAGCCGCTGCATTTGCAGAATGTATAGCTCCGCGTTGACTCTCTGATTGCGTTCAAGTATCCGTAGTGGATGACGCCTTACCAATCTCACCAGGTGCAAATCATCGTCTTGCGCGGATGCAAACCTTGTTTCGCTCTGGGCGTTGCTTGTTTACCATAACTCACCCATTCTTTCCGTTTCTTCATATTCACATAAAGGCACCATTTTTCATCACCAGTAATGACGCGGTAAAGGAACCTTTGCTTGTGGCCATGCGTAGCTCGATGACGCGCGAACAAATCAGCAGAAATAGTCGAACGTTGATTTTTGTTGTTTTCACTCAAAACATGTGGAATCCAAGCGCCGAACTTCTGGACTTTTCCCATTGATTTAAGATGGCGGTATACAGTTATCTGACAACAATTCATCTGCCCCGCCAATTTTACGGTAGTTTGAAAGGGATCTTCACGAATAATATGGTTTAAGCGGTCCTCATCGAAATCCATTGGTCGTCCGGAACGCTCCATGTCTTTCAGATCGAAATTACCATCTTTGAAACGCAAAAACCATCCACAAGCTGTCCTTTCATTCATAGCATCTTCACCGTACACTTCGCAAATATCGCGAGCAGCTTTGGCAGCTTTATTCCCTCGATTGAACGCGAACAGAAGGAGGTGTCGAAAATGCTCACTTTCGTCTACTTGACATTCCATTTTGAAGGTTTGTAATCAAATAAAATAATATATGTAACGTAAAAGCAAACTCAACATCTCGTACAGTAGAAAATGTCCTTTCGAATGACGTATAATCTTTACCATTTTGTTTTACTTTTGGTGCTCATTTTTAAATTTGGAAAAAAAACGGACACAACTTATGTCAACACCTAATATAACATAATACAATACAATATATTCCATCAGTCTAGACTAGAACATAAAATTGGAGTTATACTTATGAGACTCCCATTCTAGCAAGCGACACAGTATAACTCTAATCATCTGACCAAATATACGCGTATCTTCTTCCATTAGGTTGTAAATTTTCAAAATCTGCGAGTATATTTTCTATCTTTTTCATTTACGAAGTACATACTAAGGTTAGTAACCGGACCAAGGTATGACCACAAAATACTTTTTAGCCCTTATGTATTCAGAGCACGTTGGAGAAACTTCGCAGGTCTGCAGACCTTCTACGATCTGCTTTCAACTGCAATACATTTGGCAAGTCACCAAGTCTCGTCCTATTGTTGATGTAACATATGGTCAATTGAAGGTTTTCTAAAACGTCAAATATATGTTGTCAAGGAAAGAAGTTTGTTATTTCTCGTACAAATGTCGTTAGGACAAATTTTTCGTTGTTTATTTCTGTGGCGTTATGGCAGAAGTTGATACGTCCGTTTTTGGTCATTTTGTGTTTATTCTGCCAATTTATAGAAAATATATCTCAGCATGTTGTGGCAAAACTTGGTGTGTCAGTCATTATCCAAACAAAAGATATATCATTTGGAAAAACTTAAAAAATGCTTAATTGTACAGATTTTAACAGCTTATTAAAGTTAATATTGCTTCTCCTGTAAACTAAGGTAAAACGGACATATCAAGTTCGGCCATAACGCCACAGATTTCATCCCAAACGTGCTGAATGTATATTATAATAAAAGGTAATAGTTTAACGAATTTTTAGGCGATTGTTTACACAAATTGATTGAGCCGTTTTTAGTGACATGCTGAAGATGGAACAATATAAGATTTTTTTTCTACCACGAAGGAAAAATGCAGAACAAACGGGAAAAAAATATCAATGCTGTAAGTGACTAAGTACGTTAAGCAATCTCGCGTTTGGTCCTCACATAGAAGTTATGTGCAACTCAGCTTATAAAACTCTAGGATTTGTAATGAGAATCTCTAAGTCGTTTGAAAACCAATTGGTGCTCAAAACGTTGTTTAATTCATTGATCCGTAGCAAACTAGAAAGCAATGCTTGCATTTGGAGCCCGGTGGGGGTGCAGAACTCGCTCATGGTGGAGAAAGTACAAAAAAAATATCTACGATATCTCTACATGAGTGAGTTTGGTGTCTATCCGTGGCTATATCCTACGCAGTTTCTGCTGGGCATGCTCGGGTATAACTCCTTGAGCGTAAAAAGAGATCTGCGCCTCTTGGTATACGTTGTCAAACTCGTTCGAGGAGTTGTGAGCTGTCCAGCATTACTACAAAGATTAGCGTTAAATGTTCCTAACAATTACACTAGACTGCGCCGGCAGGAACTGTTCTCAATAACATACGCAAGAACGGGTCTTCCAGCCGCTATGCCTGTTGGAAGGGCCTTAACTCTTCTTAACGGGACTGCTTCGGATATTGACATATTTCATATCACATTACCAAAAGCAAAAGTAAATTTTCTTCTTAGATTAAGCGCGTTAGAAAGCACTCATCAACATACTTAAGTGACTGAATATATATGTAACATACGTTTGTGTGTAAATACTCGTTTGTATACATATGCATTATTTTTTATTTTATATAATTTAAAAAAAAAATTTTTTTTCCCTGTAATTTTTCTTCTTTTTTAATGTCTTGTATTTTTCAATGTAATTGGGCTAAGCCTGTTTTGAAAAAATAAATAAATAAATAAAAAAAAATAAAAAATGAGAGTTTGTCGAGATGCTGTAAATGCTGAAAGCTACCGTCCACATGTATTTGGTGCAATTTTGCATTTAAATTTGATCTAAAAATTTAATTCTGGCCAAAGTCTTATAAATTGAATACTGGAAGTGCTGAATCTTATGTGTGCAAAAAAATATGCCTATTACAAATTGGCTTAGATATTCATCTCCGGTGGCACCAACGTCAAGTATGTTACCGTGATCATCCACTTTGTATTGTGTCTTCCATTACACTCATCACGGGTAATTCATTCATTCAAAATCATGGGATCGTTTATATAATATCGAGTGAAACAAGTTCTCGTTTTTGTGATTCATTTAATACTAAAACGATGATAAGATCAATCCAGGCAGTAAAATATAACTTAATGTCTATCATACATCATGGCAAAGCTCCGAGGCGTGATAATGCCCAGGCCTGTAAGATCTAATAACAGTTCTCGTGATGGACCAAGTGGGCTAATTGAAAGTGAAACTCGACATTTTACCGAAAGTAGCTGTTGCATAAGGTGAAAAGGTTATCTTACATGGTGTAGGGCTTCTTTACGTAACCGTTTCAGAAAAAAACATGAGCGAGACACTCAGAATGACCAAGTATATTAACCCTTGAGCGGGTGCATCTAATCTGTGAGATGAGGTACCTAGTTTTTTTTTTGTGCTAATGGGCAAGGTTTATCGACAAAGAGGTGAGGCTTACATTAGCTTCCTGACTCCCTACCCCTCACACAAGGGTATCGTTGTTATTTCTCCAGTGCACCGTTGGTCTCCGTGACGGACGTTTTAATCTGTTGGATGAGATGCGCCCGATTACGTAAGTATTTTTTATTTCTGAAATATATATTTTTTCTCAATATTTATTTTTATATACCTGCAATAGTTCATATATCTATATTCTAGCCCCTAATTCAATGAAATGGATCGTTATTTACTATATGAATACACACATGCACGCATGATATGTGAAAATTGTTATAAGAATGATTTCGAAAATGTTCAGCGTAAGCCTGATCAGGAATAACTTTCTTATCATATTTTGATTACTCCCTTTTGTTTTTGTGAAGACGTTTTGTGATCACAAGTGAATTTGAATTTTACATTCTAAATACTGTTTGAAAAAGTACTAGCATAGTGTTCTCTAATGTTAACTTATTGCTTTTATTTTCGTCACATGAACACCTATCTTATGAAGATGTGACTGTTAATTCCACATTCTTTTTATTGTGCTAAATCTTTTTTACAAATCTATTGTGGGTATTAAGTGACCGAAAAAAAAATGATGTTACTGAATTGCATTAGTTGTGTTGATAAGCTGCGAACAAAAGACTGAGAATGTTGGAAACTAGTTATCTTCTATTTTAAGAAAAACAATATGAGAAAATTTTAAATTTTGTTTTTGAAAAGGGAAAAGAAATGTACACATGTTATATAATCATGTTTGAGTGAAGAGTTCACTTTGATAAGCTTTCCCTTAAGCCTAAGTAGAAATTTAATTTTTAATCTCACAGATGAGTTGCGCCCGTACGTGTTAAGATTTGTATTGCGCCCGACCGACAGTTAACGATATATGTTTGTGCAGTGTAGTTTTTGACAGTACTGGTCAGTCTAGGTTCGCCAAGAAAATACGCAACTCCTAGTCAATTGACTGACAGACTTTGGTTTCGAGTACTCGTAGCTGTCGGTGCATGAACAGCGGTCAGGCCCTGAAAACTTCAAGGGCCGGCATGTTAAACTTGGTGAACTGGTTACTTCTGCTTCTCTGTTTTCTCTATACTCTTTCTTAATCCTTTCTACTCCTATCCACATTAGTATTAATAAGATAGGTGACGTTCGCCTTCACCCCTAGCCAGGGATGATTTTTCGCGTGATTTTTAAAGCCTGTCTAAAGGCCCAGTTATCATCTTCGCAACATCAATGGTCGTCATCCTCTGTGGGAAGACAAACATTTAATTTTTGCTTTGTATAAGGGTCCGCCTCGGCTCGTCGTAGGTGCATCTAATTATTTATTTATTTCAGGCCATGGGAGCTAATGGCAAACTTTTTACTTTGATCTTGTCCATTCGCACGCTTTTTATTTTTGCGACTATCTGGGTCAATCCGTAGATTACATTTTGTGAACCGATTGGCTTTTTCGATCTAGTGGTTTTAAAGGACAGTTTTGTTGCATTCGAAATTTTCTGCGAAAATATTGGCAGCTTACAGGAATGTTTGAACTCCAGAAATTAAACCTTTATATTTATTACGCTGCAAATCACATACTTTTCCACTTAACGTTGGACTTTAAGTACACCATCGCAACTATTATTTTTACACTCAGGTGTGTCGCCACCAGAGGAGGAGTGCCTTTGAACAGTCCCTTATTCGTCACTACATAACATCAAGCTCATAAAAATAAAAAAAATTCCATCTTCTAGTATAGATCGCGCTGGATGGGAACTTATATTTGTACCCCCTAAATTCACTCAATATCCACGTGTGTACATTTCCTCTAGGATCTCGTACTATACTCCAGACTACAGTGTGTTGGCAGTAAGGCTCGCAATATATACAACATGTACACATCCTATAACATCTACTACGGTGCGGAAGGCAACGAGAAACCATCGCACTATTGTCATAAAGGAACAGAAGTTTGTACGTTTTACTTAAGGAGGTATTCTACTCTAGAGGCGTGAATTTTGGGTGTTTTTTCAGACTAAATAAAAAAAACTAATAATATTTTTCCTATACATACATCTTTTTACAGTTTGTGTATAGATGATTTGAGAATTTACAAAAGAGTTTTGAAAAAAAAAAAAATTCAAGATGTTATCAGCTGTTATATCTTGTCGTAAAAAAGGGGGTAAACTGGTCGACACGATTGGAGCCCTTTTGTAAGTTTAAAACAAAAATCATACACAGTTTCTTAATAAAAAATATTGTCGTTATAGTTGGTACCAAAAAAGTTTGTGAAAAAATGGCCGTCTGAAAAATATTCTTTTATCCTTTTAACTGATTTTTTTACCCTATTTTTATTTTTTTTCTAATAGTAAATTAACTAGTTTTAAATTTTTCAACGTAGGGACGACATAAAGTTATTTATTAAAGTTTTTTATCAAATTTAAAAGCAATCGGTTGGATAGAATTTGATATTTTATGTCGACCAGGTCGAAAAAAGTAGTTTCGAGAAAAACACATTGAAAGTTTTGAGATTATTGTCTAAGTCATTCCGGTGCGGCGTAATTACTGCCTCATTTATGATATAGCTATAACTTCGTAAATATTGATAATTTTGAGAACATATTCTCAAAGGTCTAAACTTTAAGAATATGCAAAAACAATCAAATTTTTAGTAGAACACCCCTTAAACCTTAGTTTTAGTAGAACACCCCTTAAACCCAGACTGTTTACAATCTAAGGCCCAGCAGATCGAAGTGTACCATGTATCAGGGACGTTACCTACGTAGTCCAGAGGTAAAGCCCCTGATACACTCAATAATAATAAGAAGAGGACAATTTATAAAGCGTTATTTAGAGAGTAGACTTCTCAATGGTACTCTAATTTAGGAATCATTGACTGGTCATGTGGCATTGAATGGTGTGCCTCTTAGTGTTAGAGATGTGGGTGACGTATGTAACTTTAGGAAGCACTTGAAGACAACTTTTTTTGGGAGGACTTACCAAAATGTATCATTGTGTATGAACACTACACACATACACGACATTACACTTAAAGCCGAATGTGATACTATGACATATCGGAAAACTACAAAGGTTTGTAGTTCGTCTTCCCTTGGTAAGTTTTCTAGTCAAATATGTTTTTTTTAACATACGCAAATGCAGGAAAGTACCTTGTCTAAGAGCCGCAGCCACTACCTTATTATAATTTATAAAAAATATATGTTTTTTGTAATGTTTTCAATCTTTCTAGAATAGTTGGTTCGAGTCCCGAGTTAGGGCGCCCTCGAGGAGAGTTGGCTCTCTTAACCCTTCCTGTCCTGTGATGTGTAACTAGTACACATTGCTTCTAAACACTTTAATATCTCTATAAATATAATAAATACTGGGTTCAGATTTTAGGTATTCCTCCGTAATACATTTACGCATTGAATGAAAAAATAATATCAATAATAATTAGCACTTATCGGCCATATCAGAGATATTTTGTGAAAATCGGGAATAAATTCACCAATACAATCAAACGTGTGCCAGTGTGACGTAGGTATATTAATTCTAAAAAACCGGTATGGGTGAGGAAGCGACGCTATTCACGTCTCACTCTCATTCTACTTCGGTATATGGGAACGCTAGAAATAGAATCTCAGTTCACTCGCTTCTCTCGCTTCAGTAGCTCGCGAGCTTTCGTTATGAGGTGGTAGCTTCGCCCGTTTTGTGAACGTCGGGCAATGGTTTCTTTCATGTTTTCAGCAATTAAATTTAAATTATTTTCACTTTTGACTTCAAATTCAATTAGTTTAAGCGATTGGCTATGAATATTCTTATTTTTCCGATTTTAAATCACTCATTTTTATATGAGTATTCACATGTACTGAATACACAACACCGGAACGAGTGGGCGGATCAGGAAGGGAAAGGTTAACGGCGCTATGTAAATTGTCTTTTTATGAACATTATAAATGCCCCAAAAACTCCAGATATTTCCTCGTATCTTTAGAAAAATTGGATATTTCCTCGTATCTTTAGAAAAATTGGATATTTTCTCGTATCTTTAGAAAAATTGGATATTTCCTCGTATCTTTAGAAAAATTGGATATTTCCTCGTATCTTTAGAAAAATTGGATATTTCCTCGTATCTTTAGGAAAATTGGATATTTTCTCATATCTTTAGAAAAATTGGATATTTCCTCGTATCTTTAGAAAAATTGGATATTTTCTCGTATCTTTAGAAAAATTGGATATTTCGTCGTATCTTTAGAAAAATTGGATATTTCCTCGTATCTTTAGAAAAATTGGATATTTCCTCGTATCTTTAGAAAAATTGGATATTTCCTCGTATCTTTAGAAAAAAATGTTCAATTAGAAATATATTTCTTACTTTTCCATCACTTTTTCGACTCTCTTGAACTTTTCCTACGGGCTACTTCTTTATTTCCATTAATCAATTCATATATTAAGGTATCTACATGGCCACTTGATAACGTACTAAACTAATTAAATAAATTTGGCTGCTTTTTCACACATGAATGCTAACGAAATATTTCTAAGAAATACGAAACTTCTTTCCATACAATATATTTTACGACTTTTAGATCTTTTCGTATGTACAACAAAATTTATTTATTGTTTCTGTGTCTATCGTGGGACTTAACCTTAAAATAATAAGCAAATATATAGTGTAAAATTAGGCCATACGGTTAAATACGGTCATACAAGTGGCCTGGATTTGGACACCCACCGGAATCCTTGCGGATTATTCGCGTGGCTGAAGGCCGAGTATTTAAAGGATTGGCATAAAAACTTAATCAAAACAACTTGAAGTTGTGTAACCAACTGAATACTTTAGTTAATTGTTTTGTGTTCCGTTTGAGAACGTACTCTTGGAGTTTGTCTGGTGAGAATGCTCGCATGTGCTAAACGTATAGAAATGTTGTTTATATCTTTGGGATGAATGTAAACTTTAGACATACATACCAATGGTAATTTTCCATTGTGTATTTGTAAATAAATATAAGGTTTGTTATATCATGGTCACCCTTCTACACTATTCTTTCCTTACGCCGCGTGGACTCTATATGGTGTTTCCATGTAGCGCACACATCTCAAAGAAAGGAACCTGAGAACCCATCATAAAATATCAAATAAAATATATAATTGCGCAAAACAAAAAATGGTTACGAGTTCCTTTCTTTGAGATGTGTGCGGAAGAGAGAAACATGTGTGCGGACAATTTTTAACAGATGTGCGGCCGCACACGCGCACACCTTAGAGGGAATGTTGCATACAATCATGCTGTTTCATTGCTAGGGTAGGCAGAGAGGACAGAGTGCAAAACTTTAGCTTTGTGTTGTTTCGTGTTCCGTTTTGTGTACGATTGATTGTTTTGTATTCCGTTTAAGTACGTGCTTTTGAGTTTGTCTTGTGAGAATCCTCGCATGTGCTAAAAGTATGTAAGTGTTGTTGACTCTTAGTGATGATAATTTTACTAGAAGACTTTGATGAAAAAGAGCACTCTAAGATGGTTTGGATACGTGGAACGAATGAATAAAAAAAGACAAACAAAACAAATATACAGTGCAAATGTGAATGAAAGACGTGCAAGCAGAAGACCAAGGAAATTATGGTTGTATCATGTGTATATTTTGAAAGATGGAAAAGTAAGAAGTAAGAGCAATAGTAGGAACTGTATAAAAAGGTGTATGAATGTGGTAGAGGGTAAATATTTTTGTGGGGATAGAAAAGTTTGGCACTTTATGATCTCGGCCTAACTCACCAGGGAAATGGCGTGATTGTATTTATGTATGTGTATGACTTCTAATAATAAAATAGCAATTTATATAGCGCCGTTTAGAGGACAGGCTCTCCTCAAGGGTGCTCTAACTCGGGATTCACACCCATTAATATTGACAGATTAAAAATATTACAAAATAAATATACATAATTTGAGTGTAAGGAGAGGAAGGTAGTGGCTGCAGTCATCGATTAGGTACTTCCCTTCATCTACATATATTCAGAAAAATATATTTGGTAAGTAAACCGCAGAAAATATACCATGGAAAGACAAACTACAACGAAACCTTTGGAGATCTTCCAATATGTTATAGTAACATATTCCGCTTTAGGCATAATGTAGTGTATGTGCGTAGTGTTCATTTAAGTTTCTTTAACTTATTGACCTTTAACTTCCTGTGCTGAAAAAATCAGCCCGTTCCGGTGATGTGTATTCAATACACATCAATACATATGTAAAAATGAGCGATTTAAAATCGTTAAAATAAGAATATTCATAGCCAATCGCTTAAATTAATTGAGATTCTATTTTTTACGTTCCCATATACCGAAGTAGAGTGAGACGTGAATAGCTCGCTTTCTCACCAATGGCGGTTTTTTAGAATGAATATATTACGTCACACGCTGGCACACATTTGATTGTATTGGTGAATTTATCCCGATTTTCACAAAATATCTCTGATGTGCTAATAGTTATTAATATTATTTTTTCATTCAATGCGTAAATGTATTACGGAGAAATACTTCAAATCTGAACCCAGTATTTATTATATTTATAGAGATATTAAAGTTTTTAGAAGCAATGTGTACTAGTTATACATCACCGGACAGGAAGGGTTAACGTGGTTGTTTTTGATTTTTTTTTTATGAATACCTTTATATTTCTTGTTGTGTCTAGAAATGATTGTCGACTTCTGATTGAGAAAACCTCATTGAAATGTGTTGTTGTCCTTACACTCAATCTTTATTGATATTTCCTTGTATGATGATTTTTTGAGGCAAAACATGATTTGCAGAGGAGACGCACATTTTTTTCTAACATAATGGACGGACGTTATTATAACTCATTCGGGTCAAGGGCGATATTGAAATCAAAATTAGTGAAAACAGGTAATAGTGGTGTAACGAATGTGGAAATGAGGGTAACTCAGGACCGTACTGGTAAATTGTAATATACGAGTATATTTTTTTTTTAAGAAATACGCTCTAACCATTAACAAAATAAATGTTTATAATCCACACAAATATCAGCCAGACCGACAAACCTTATATTACCATTTTATTCAATTTGTGATTATGACATACGAGTACTATGGATGTAGCTACTAACTGGTAACCTTGCCCCTTCATTTATTTATTTAATACTTTTATTGCAAATACAATCTGGCGGGCTTATTGCCAGGCGGCAATCTCTTTCTGCCAACCAGACAAAAGTAAATGAAGCAAGTTATATGGTCGCATAAATCATTCAAATGACTATCCATCCCCACGAAATCCATAAACACATACGTGAGCATATGCCCACGAACCCCACAAAGACGGGCAATCACCCGAACATTCTTTTTCATATAAAGTGATGTATTGTCAATCAAAATAAAAGGAAGGGATGATGGAGAGGAAAGGAAAAGAAAAATCATTAATAAAACATGTTATTTGACTGACCAGAAATTAAGAGTTCTTTTAGTCACTTCTTAAATCATGCCAAGGACGGAGCGAGTCTTATATCGGTTTGTAACTGATTCCAGAGTCTCACTGCATGGATAGTAAAGAACGACGTAAAAAAAGAGGAGCGGTAAACTGGAAAGGTCAATAAACAATCTCGGTTTGAGCGTAGCGCTAATCCATTGGGTTGCTTCAAAATGCGACTTAAAAAACTACAGGTTTTATCAAAACTGATGATTACTATTTATGAATACTCAAAAATACTTAAAACTTAAGGTTAGTACCACACATCGGAAGATCTACTAAGGTTTCTTTGTATTTCGTCTTCCTTTGTTAAATTTCCTGTGATTTTCTTACCAAATATGTTTTTTTAACACATGCAGATGCGAGGAAGTATCTGATCCACTGGCAGCAGAGACCACCTTCCTATTTTATTTTATTTTATTTATTTATTATTACACAAGACAAGAAATATACATCATTTGTAAAAAAACAACAGGTAATTTAATTTGGACAGACAATTTTAATGGATCTGGGTTTGTTGCCTTTCATTTGTCGTATCCCCAGTAAACTGGCTTTTGCCTGTATCTCACTGAGGATATTTAGCATGAAAAAATAAATCGATACTTCTTTCCGATTTTTGATTACACAAAAACAAAACCCCGTTGCACGTTCTCATCAACCTGACAAACAGTGACACTCAATTACAACTGGAAACATCATGCGAAATTAAACTCCTCACACATCATCACTCCAGAAAGACCAAAAATATTCTTCCCACAATATACAGCACACAATCATAAGAATAAAAATAAAAAATAAACAGAAACACAAAAACAACAAAATTTAAAACAACAAGAAGAAACCCACACTCACGAACCCACACAAATCTTTTCTACACGTCATTCATCCTGAAAGCCCAAGTACTCAAAATCCTGTCGCATATTTTCCTATATTTTCACTCAGCTAATGTACTTTTATTTTGAAATATTTTTAATGTGTCAGTAACAGTGAATTGAGGAGATTTCACTCTCTAAATGGCGCTTTATAAATTGTCATTTTATTATTATTATTATAACGAATCTGGAAGAGGCGGACGCGAATTCCTACAGAGAAGTCGGACGTACATGCCTCTCTCTACCTACCCCGACATGGTAATGGCTTGATGGTATGTTCACATATTATATTAAGAAATCTGTAACAGAATGGAAGGTTTGAAAACCCCTTGCCATTACCCCCGGGTGACTCAAAATACGAGTACATACAACACAGCTATCAGTGCCATCCAGGTAGAATATAATATATACTCGTATTATTTGTAGATAATCAGATATCAAAACAATAATAATAAAGATCCTCAGTGACAAACAATAACAAAAGTCCTCAGTGAGATACAGGCAAAAGCCTAGTTTACTGGGGACACGACAAATGAAAGGCAACAAACCCAGATCAATTAAAATTGTGTGTCTGAATTAAATTATTACCTGTTGTTTTTTCGCAAATTATGTATATTTCATGTCATGTGTAAAATAAATTTAAAAAAAAATAAAACCTGCTGTCGGCTTATCACAGTAATAATTAATAATGAATTTATTATAAATCATTATAAATTAATTTAATTAATTTAATTAATTTAATCAATTTAATTAATTTAATTAATTTAATTTATTAAATCAATTTAATTAATTAAATTAAATTAATTAATTTAATTAATTTAATCAATTTAATTAATTTAATTATTTTGATTAATTTAATTAATTTACATTAATTAATTAATAAAACCATTTCCTAATCCTAAAAAAATAATACTAATCGTTAACAAATGGAAAAAAAGCAATGCATAAAACCAACTTTTCCTAGGAGCTAAGAAGTTTCACTTCTACCACGCGAGAGTCTCACGCACCAGTTATTTTTTATTTGTTAGAAATGTAACATACTAGTATTTAAAAAAATCTAATTCCCCTCTGTTAAATTTTTCATGGAAACAAAAATAAAACTTGAATAACAATGTCACGGAGACATATTGTAATGGTATCGCTCAGAGATTTCATTAAATGTCATGTTGTAAGTAACACTACAAAAATCGATTAGTGAAATCATTGTTAAGACTTCTTTGATCATTAAAAGTCGAGTCACAAGTGGCAGAAATGACAAATTAAGGAACAATTTTATGAAATAAAATATTTGTGAATTATTCTGGATAAACATTTGAAATTTAATCTAATGTTTTTTTTAAATTTATTTTAAGGACAGGCATTTGACACAGTGAGAATGTAAAAAGAGTTTTATTAATTTAAAAAAACCTTTACCATCACCCAATGTTTCTAAAGGGTCTTTCAAATCGAGCGATTTTTTTTAATTCTTGAATAAAACACACAGTTTACTTTGATTTCAAACAACTTTTAATTTGTCATTGAAGTATAATGTATGACATTTAAACACAAAAAACAATATCCGCCAAATGTCCACCTCTTGCAGCTCCACAGATGTCCACTCTTTTGTCAAAATTTTCGATGACATTTTGTCATAATTGCGGTTCTAACTCACCAATAACGCGAATAATTTTGTCCTTCAGCTCAGGAATTGATTGGGGTTCATTCTTATAGACCTGGCTTTTGACGTAACCCCAAAGAAAATAGTCCAACGGTGTCAGATCACATTATCTTGGTGGCCAATTAACATAACCGTTTCCAGAGATTACAATACTTAAAATAATTCAACAATTTGAACGCGTTGTTGTATTATATACGACTCCATTTTTATAAATGTCATACATTACACTTCTCAAATGTCACAAGACCCAGGCAAGTTCGTGACGCCATCTGTGTTTTATTCAAGAATTTAAAAAACCGCTCAATTTGAAAGAACCTTTAGGAGATCGGTCCTTAAGGAAGAGACGATGAGGATGATTTGTTGATAAATAATAAAACACGTTAGATGGCAATGCGGAAAGAGAGATCTGCAAATGCAAAAACGATTAATGTCGTATGTAGGTGATATTTTATTTACGAAACTGGCGATACAAGCGTGGTGCGTTCTCTCTCTAGTATGGAATGCGGTCCGCTCGGCTATGGGTTGAATGGCCGGCGTGTGAACTTTGGACTTGTTTATTTAGATTTTGTCGAGGAATGCGAAGGTCATTTCATCGGTCATTGACCGTATGTATGAATGCCCACAGTGTTCCGAGTGGGCGACCGCCACAAACCTTTATTAGGGATCTTCTAAAGAGCAGATCTTCGCAATAGATTGTTCTATAAACCTATAAGTCGAACTAACCTGCCTTTGTAGATGCCGGTAGGTAGAGCAATCACACTGTTTAACCGTGTGTGTCTTCATATATACTATAGACATGTTTCATGTGTCGCTTAGCTTTGTCAGGAAAAATCTATTCAATTTAGTGTAGAATATACTTGAAATAATTTTTTTATATATAATCTAACATGCTACATTTTTTCATAGTATTTCAGTGTAACGTAAACATTTTTGCACTTGTTTTTATCAAATAGGTCTTAAAATGTTGAATTATTTAATACATGTTTTTTTGTACTTGTAATGTACTTGTACGATAATATACAAAGAACTTGAAAAAAAAATTAGTAAATGGAGTTCGGGAGTTTTGATTTTCGATGGTAACTACAAAAACTCAATGCTTGACTGTTTTTTAAAGTATTTTGAAAAGACGGCTAAAACATTTGGATGTTTAAGAAACAAAATATATGCAATATTGAGAATGGAAAGGGGAATAATGTTAACAAGCAAATAAATCTATACGTGGTTGGTTGAGGAAAAGTGAGTCGAATAGTTGATTCCCGATTTCATTTGTACTAAAATGTATATTCTCAAATCATTATTTAGGTAACTCAAAGTTTCAACTATTAAATTTGTACTAAAATGTATATTCTCAAATTATTATTTAGGTAACTCAAAGTTTCAACTATTAAATTTGTACTAAAATGTATGTTCTCAAAATTATTATTTAGGTAACTCAAAGTTTCAACTATTAAATTAGTACTAAAATGTATATTCTCAAATTATTATTTAGGTAACTCAAAGTTTCAACTATTAAATTTGTACTAAAATGTATATTCTCAAATTATTATTTAGGTAACTCAAAGTTTCAACTATTAAATTTGTACTAAAATGTATATTCTCAAATTATTATTTAGGTAACTCAAAGTTTCAACTATTAAAAGAAGTTGTCAATATTTGTTGAACAGATATGTTGTACATAAAAGCAGACAGTACGCATTTTTCCTGTTGGGATTAGCAGAGAGCATAGAGCGCCCTTTTCTTTCAAAGTCCATTTATCCTGTCATGCATTTCATTTTGATTTTCTAACAACTTTCCACTTTACAAAATTTCATTATCTTGGTCTAACCAACCTTTTCTTAATTGTCTTCTACTACGACGTAACAGACACTCACGCTTATAGCCTAAAAAAAATGATTTTTATTACCCATCAGTTTTCAACGTTTTTTTACCACGTCAACGCGCTCTTTTTCATCCTACCTTAACACATAAATTTTTATCTAACATTCTTTCTTCATTATTACATTTCTCATTCTGTTATACATCAACACACCACATATTAATTCCAATGCGCGCATTTACACCGCATTTATTCGGCCTCTACGCGTTTTTTATCCCACTCAACACATCAATTTTAATCCAAAATTCTTTCTTCATAATTACATTTCTCATTCTGTTATACATCAATACACCACATATTATTTTCAATGCGCGCATTTGCGCCGCATTTATTCGGCCTCGACGCGTTTTTTTATCCCACTTAGCACATCAATTTTTATCTAACATTCTTTCTTCATAATTACATTTCTTATTCTTTCATACATCGACATACCACATATTCTTCTCAATATGCTAATTTGTACCGCATTTACTAGGTTCCTTTCATTAATTTTCCACATTCACATTTCACTCTCATATCATCATTTTAGTAGCTCTTGATATCGCTTGGTTCGAGTATAATAATGCCTCTTTGACTTTGTTTCCTTTTGCGAATCGTCTATCAATATCTCGTTCCACCTTTTCATAATCAGAAAACATACTTCTCAAAGCAGAATTCTTTAACTCGTTATAATATTTTATTGTTTACCCAAATATCGCATTTACATTCATTTGTTGCAGGTAGACAAATATAATATTTCATATTTAACGAAATTTTCTCTAGAAAGTTATTGTAACCCTTTTACTCATGAATAATTAATTTGATTACTAAATTTATATATTTGGCGAACGGCTTTGTATGCAAAATAGTCGAAATGCGTCGCCCTGCATGCATTTACATGCAAATTAGGGACGATAAGGCACCAATCATGTGGGATCATTCCAAGAACTGGAGGGAAATGTCATCGCTTCCTATACACAAACAAAAGATAATTCTCCGAAATATCGGCTACGGAGGCCTCGGTGGCACAATGGATTTACTCAAAAGATACAGTTATATAACAAAATAATAATAATAGTGCAAACATACATATATATGCTACCACCATGTTGTTTAGGTGGTCGGCAGGAGTATCACTGAAAGATAAAATTAAGAGCTCACGCATTCGTGGTAGCCTGGGAGTCACTGACATAAATAGTAAGCGGGAAGAGCGACAGCTGAGATGGTACAGCCACATAAGACGGAGACCACCAGACTATACTATAAATCAGGCAATGTCTGTGGATCTTCCTTGACAGCCATCCAGAGGAAGACCAAAGAACTCCTGGATGACTCAATGCTCCAAAAATTATGCAGAGACACGGCCTAGATGAAAGCGACACCCAGAACCGAAGAATATACAGCCTGAGAACGAGAAGAGTCGACCCCAACAGCCTACCTAGGCAATGAGTTGGGACAGTGCCAGGAAGAAGAAGAAGATACCACCATGTTGTTTTCCTGTCTGGGTTGACAGAGAAAAAAAACACCAAACATTTATATTCATGCTCTTTCACCCTCTCAAAATTTCTACTTGACACGTTATATCCCGATCTCGTGTTTTAACGTTATAAACTATTGTAGATTTGCATTGAGTCATGGTCCCGTGTATTCACGTGATCGACACCTCTTTCAAAAACATATTACAGGCATCTAGGAAATGTGTTTGTAAATAATTCAACCTTTAAACGATATTCTCCGGATTTCTTATATAAGCAATGAAAATATGCACGTGTTCTAGATTTCCTGTCATCAATGCACAGTGAAGTATCAGATGTTGAAGATTTGGATGGAAGATTGAAAATTTTGACATGTGAATCTAGAAACAAAGTCGTGTCGAGGCTTTTCAAACCCAGGTATGTCCACATTATGACATTTGTTAGATAAATATACCAAAATTTAGCTTATATAGTCCTGGATAAATTTGCATTTTTCAAAATAAGATATCTCCTCGTAAAATCAATGCAAAATGGTGATTGAAATAAGAGTTTTTTTCAAACTCAGATATGTCCACGATGTTTTTTTTTTATCAAAGTCAGACATGTCTATTTAGACCAATCAGAGAGTGCCGTCATTCAAGATGGCCGATCAGTCGTAGGGTAGTCGTTCTGTCAACAACAATCAAACTCGGGTATCTCCATGCGCTGTTGTATCAAAATCACGTATTTTCAATGGGCGTTTTTCAAAAGTGGGTATGTCCAAATTGAAATATGCTTTATTTTTTCTACTGAGGTTTATTTAAAAAAAACGCAATGTCATCTATAGAGCGATTCTCAAAAAGACACATCATCTTTATATATATAGTTTTCAGTAATACCGTTTTGCTCGGTTTGAACTTGCGTGGACATACCTGGGTTTGAAAAGCTTCGACACAAGTACAGTCTCCCTGTCCTAATAGAATAATAAATTTGCGAGATGGTCCAAACAGGTTATCAAATAACATGTCTTAACATGTATTGATATGTATTCCATCAACTGACACAAAAGAAAAACCCTGCAGAAATTGCAAGGTATGTGCTTAGCACAAAAAGAGTAGCGAGACCCGGTACATGTGTAAGGAGTGTGGCATAGCTATTCTCAAAGGCAAATGTTGACAGAATTATACTACCAAACTAAATTATTCAAGTATTTTACAATAAATAAATATACAAAATTTCGTTACAACATTCTAAATATTCACTTACAATTTTTTCAGTCATTTAATACCAACAATAGGTTTGTAAAAAAGATTTCCTACAATAAAAAGTATGTGGAATGAACTGTCACATCTTCATAAGGTAGGTGTTCATGTGACGAAAATAAAAGCAATAACTTGAAATTAGAGAACACTATGCTAGCACTTTTTCTAACAAAATTTAGAATGTAAAATTCAAATTCACTTGTGATCATAAAACGTCTCTACAAAACCAAAAGGGAGTAATCAAAATATGATTAGAAAGTTATTCCTAATCAGGCTCACGCTGAACATTTTCGAAAACATTCTTATAACAATTTTCACACACCATGCGTGTATGTTTGTATTCATATAGTAAATAACGATCAATATCATTGAATTAGGGGCTACAACATAGATATACGAACTATTGCAGGTATATAAAAATAAATATTGAGAAAAAAAAATTAAATTTCGGAAATCAAAAATATATACGTAATCGGGCGCAACTCGTCCAGCAGATTAAAACGTCCGTCACGGATACTAACGGTGCACTGGAGGAATAACAAAGATACCCTTGTGTGAGGGGTAGGGAGTTAGGATGCTACTATAAGCCTCACTCTTTGTCGGTAAACCTCGTCCATTGGCACAAAAAAACTAGGTACCTCATCTCACAGATTAGATGCGCCCGTCAAGGGTTAATTTCGTACGAGTCTTAAAGTGTGAAAAGTAAATATTCTACTATAATTTCGATACTGATATACAATGTTCATAAAGAAATGTATGGAAATGTAGCGAAACATGAGAGGGGTGCTGATTTTGACGTTTTATCAGTGTGAGTTGCAGTGATCCGTTATGGCCGTGGTGTAAAGGCGTGGGTTCGGTCCCGTCGGCCACCTTTCGTTTCACAGACGCTCTCATGAGGCATTGTATAGTATCTTTGATTGCGTTTGTTCTCCTTTTATAAAATTATTCGCTCCCTTTCAATGCCCAAACTTCGATTCCATATATTAAGGTGGGTACTAGCATACACTGTTCACAATATTTTTTTGAAGATTTTACAATTGCTGTATTGTAAAAAAAATATTTTTCTCAGTGTACCGTTGACTTTGTTTTCTGCAGTAACATCTCGTTCAATACCTTTGTCCATATTACAATTTTTCGAAAATGTACTTCCTATACAGTGAAAATCTTGAATGAATTCTAATACTCGTATTTTACTGTACACCTGCACACACACTGCAATTGCTCATAGAATCAATATTTTCATCAATAATGACTTTCAATTCATGAATATTATTTTCAAATCTTTTTCCAAACACTTTCAAACATACGAAAAAACATTTTTTGATATACTAGGCGTATCCAGAAAGTAAGTGTACTGAGGCTCTCACGACCGGATGGATTTTATTCTCGACATGTTGGCTACACTTCCGTGTAGCCTGACCCTTCCCCTCCTTGAGAAGTGTCGACGCGACAACACGTTTCGTGAAAAATGTCAATACAATCTCCCGCCAAGTGCGAAATAAATAATGCCGGGCAAGAGTTTTTGAGGCGCTGCAAACTCCATGGAGATGAATTTCTCTGCTCCATCGTTACTGGAGATGAAACTTGGGTTGCACACTATACGCCTGAAACATAAAGGCAGTCTCAACAGTGGCGTCACACCTCTTCACTCTCCGCCAAAAAGTTCAAAACCACAATTTCAGCCAAGAAAATCATGGCATCCGTGTTTTGAGACTGTCAAAGCATAATTTTAATTGAATATATGCCTCAAGGGGAGACCATCAACTCTGCAAGATACTGTGAGAACCTAAAAAAATTGCGGAGGGCGATTCAGAACAAGAGGAGAGGCATGCTGACAAAGGGAGTGTGCCTGCTGCACGACAATGCCAGACCACACACGGCCAACGCCACGAAGGAACTGCTCGCCTCGTTTAAATGGGATGTCCTGAACCATCCCGCGCATTCCCCTGACCTAGCACCTTCAGATTACTATCTCTTTACCTCCCTGAAGCTGCACATGGGTGGAAAAAGGTTTTCAACTGACGAGGAGGTAAAGGAGGAGGAGGAGAAGTGGACAGAGCGGTTGGCGGGAAACTACTTCGAGGAAGGCATCAAAAAGTTGATACCCCGCTTCATCACCTGCATTGAGAGGAATGGCGACTATGTCGAAAAATAGCTTACATATTTATTACGGTAACCACGTAATTTTTTTGTTTAAATAAAAAAAATTGTAACCTACAAAAATTCAGTACACTTAGTTTCTGGGTATGCCTCGTATAACTAAAACATATCACAGGATTTTTATCGAATTATCTATAATCAAACACATTTGGAAAAATATAGGATATACGGCAGGCATGGCTAACCCACGGCCCGCGAGCTGTTTTTTTTTATAAATCATGAAAAAAATAACAAAAAACATATTTGTTTAAAAAAATGGCAACACACTCTAGATTTCCGATACAAAGAAGGATATTTATACTAAAATATAAAAATCTTATTTAAATATTACCCAAAATAATTGTAATGTAATTCAATACATTCGTATAGCCAAAAATTAAAAAGAAAATACATCACAGATACATATTTACTTTTTACATATAATAGGTATCCAAAATTATACTAATATTTATTTATTTGTCACTCATATAATGTAAATTTTATTTATATTCAATAAAGAATTCAACGTAAGCATTTGTTGGCCCTCGTAGTTCAGCGGTTAAGTCGTTTGACTCGCCTACTACTAAGTCCCAGGTCGCTGGACTTTGCAGCATGTTACCTCGTTTCCAGGAATTAAAATTTTGATATACATCTTAATTAAAGAAAAATACACGTGCGGTTTGTGAGCCTTTACCCAATATTAGTTTTGGCACACGGTTGAAAAAAGTTGGCTACACCTGGTATACAGTGACCTTCATAAATCAGAATTATATACAATAAAATGTTATCTGGTTTTAAAAAAACACGTTATATACTTATTTGTCTATGTATAATTTCGAATCGATGTTTTTATTTAGGTTGTCTATGGTCTAACGAAAAAAAGAGTAGCGATATACATTATATAGCAACCTACACCGTCTCAGATCACTTTCGTGGGTGCTATCAGTTCGAAAGAAAAAGAAAGTACACTCCGTATGTTACATCATTCGTTAAGCCATCACCGAGCGCTCAGGTCGTTCGTTAGACAATGTTCGGACATTTCGGCGGGAAGCGAGGACCATAAACTATATTGTTTTCATATAATCAAACTGAGTGAGAGTGCTTTGTTACCCATATGCGAGCGATGCATTTATATTTGACGCAATTAATTATCTGTGGTTGAAATTGGCGGCAATTCTGTTTGAATTTAGAAGAATTATTTTGATTGAAAAATGGATACCAAATATTTGTTGGTGAGTGTTTTTTTTAACAGTTGTTATTTTTAAGTGTGTGATATTTGTAGAAGTTAATTTGATGTGATTGACATTGGTATTATAAACTCATTTTTTTCATTACGTTTTTTTTATAAAAATATCGTTTAGATGCATTTGTTGATTTACGAGTAATAATATGTACGAGTAATAATATGTATATACGTAGAAAACATTCGCCAGACTTTCAAGAGTGATCATATGTGGTTGTTTTCTATATTATATTACGCTTTCATTATATACAAAACGTGCCGGTGGATTTATTGTCACGCGGCAATCTCTTCCAACCAGCTAGAAAAATTGTTTAATAACTTTGATTCCGGTATTTAGCGAAAACTTTGCATAAGAGCTTTATAAACTGAAAATAAAGTAAAAGAAGACTGGAATCATTTGACGATTTAAATATTATACAACAATTTCATCTATGGCCACGACATAGCAGGGAAAATAAGGAAAAAGGATTGTGGGAATCCCAGGAAACACGCTACGTCACTGAAAATCCTTTTTGAGTGAATGTTTGGAATATGTCCTATTTTTTTATATCCCAACTCGGAGGTTGCGGGTTCAAATCCCACTGGAACCCAGGTTAAAAAAAAAGGATTCCAGTCTGGTTTTCAATTTAGGCCTCTTTAACATCTTTATAGTTGATTGGAAGAGATTGCCACTTGACAATAAGACCACCAGATTGTACTGTTTACAAAGAAAAGATAAGACAATACAATACACTATTTTGTTGTTTATGATATATAAAAAAATTAAAAAAGTAAAAAATAGTTGCAATAATTACTTGCAATAATTGCCATATGGAAATAAAGTCACGATCATGTGTTGATAAACAAATATAGCAATAGTTTTGTAAAAATTGTGACTTGAAACATAAATGTTTGTCAAAAAGAATAGAATATAATTATTATTCTTATTCTCAGTGTCATATCAGGTCCCCCCAACGTTGAATATCACCTGAGAGTAGGCATCTTTGTCCCTGGCAGCCCGAAAAAGATCTCCAACGTCCCTTATGCCAGTCAAATTAGGTATATTGCGTAGCCAGGAGATTTGCCTCCTGTCAACACCTCTTCGACCCTCTATTTTGCCTTGGATGATCAGGTGCAGTAATTTGTACTTTGGTCCTCTAAGTATATGACCTTTCGGATTTTAATATTAGTCAACAACTCTCTATCAACTTTGGCTCTTTGAAGAGCCCCTTTAGAAGCTCTTTGAAGAACCCCTTTTAATTGAATGATAATTATTTATAAATAAATATAATGAAACATTAAATTATAATAATTGCTAACTGAAGATTTATGTCCTTTTAAATATATATTTGAAATATTATATTAGCATTGTTCAAATGCATTTTTATCTGTCAATCTGTAATATGATATATTGGTCGTTAATTTAATTTTACACTCACATACATTTTTTTTTCTTGTCGTTAGACATGGTATCATATTCCATACAGTTTATATTTTTTGTCAGTTTCAATTTCTTAGATCGATTGCACAGTAGCGTAACAAGGGTCTTCGACGCCCGGGGACAAGACACAATATCTACGAATCGATTGCACAGTGGCCCGAACTTATGTGATATAACATAATACGGCCTAAATACATTTTTTTTTCTTCAAAATTTTCAGTCGGATCTCATACGCCCAAACTTTGAAGAGCGGCAATGAAACCACCTGACTCATTTATTTAAGTAATCGATGACAATTTTGCACGGGATTTTTTTTAAATACTTCTGGTTAAAATCTAGTATTAAGGTTAGACTATGAATTCAGTCCTAAGTGCCTTAAGGCAGTGCTCCGCAACCGGTGTGCCGTGGCACACTGGTGTGCCGTGAGCCGGATACAGGTGTGCCGCGGTCAAATTCAATGTACGAGTATTTGACATTTTACAATTTTTCATTATGTATTTAATACACAATAACTGGTGCCAACTGTTGAAAACTGCGTAGTGTGCTTTGTACACACCGTGGCCGCACCAAATTAGTCATAGACAAAGAAAAATTACCCTTATGCGCGTCGCTGAAGACTCATGCCTAATTTAATACCTATATATTTTAGCTTTTGGTGTGCCGCGGAATTCTAGGAAGAATTTTGGTGTGTCGTAGGTGAGAAAAGGTTGCAGAGCACTGCCTTAAGGGAACAAGTTAGAAGGTCAACTGCCTAAGCCAAAACCTGTATGATACATGGATTTCTGTGTATATACGTTTTTATTGCAAAGTATGTTTTTATTGCATACATTATAAGAAAAAAAGGAAGGAAAACCATTTTATATAGCGCCGTTTAGAGAGTAAACTTTCCTCAAGGGCGCTCTGACTCGGGACTCGAACCCACTTATATCATGTCTGGTAAATCATGTCATGTCTAGCAGCTATAGCGTCGCCCGAGTAAATCGTGTTTTACACTTTCTTTGTATATAGTACAAACTTGTGAAATTATTGCCATGTATAGCTGTTTTTTCAACCAGCCATAAAAAAAGTCCGCAAGAGGCGGATATTTGGCGGATATTGTTTTTCGTCATACATTATACTTCAATGACCAATAAAAAGTTTTTTGAAATCAAAGCAAATTGTGTGTTTTATTCAAGAATTAAAAAAAAAATATTGAAAAAACCGCTCAATTTGAAAGACCCTTTAGTAATAAGAATGTAACAGGTCATGCTTAATTATTATTATTATTTGATCTTGTTATCCAATAAGGAATGAAGGGATTAGAGATGACTGTGAACGTATGAACGCTGATGTTTTAAGTAAGATAATGATGAACACTCTGAGATGGTTTGGGCATATAAAACGATTGAATTGAGAAATAATATCAAAATAAATATATAGAGCAAATGTGAGTGAACAATGTGGTAGAGGAAGGCCTAGGTAAACATGGTTGTATCAGGTAAATGGTATTTTGAAAGAAAGAAAATGTAGAAAGTCAAAGAATAGTACTCAAAACATCAGCATTAATTTAAATTTACATACATAAATACCACCACGCTTTTTCCCTGTCAGCGTAGGCAGAAAGGACAGAGCGAAAAAAATCCTAAGCTTCTTCCAAATCTATACACCTTCTCATGTAACTTCTACGATTTATCTAACTTTCTACATTGTCTTCTTTCTAAATATCATTCACTTGAGCCAACCACACTTTTCTTAGTCTTCCTTTCACTCATATTTGCACTGTATATTTATTTTGTTAGTCTTTCTTCTTTTATTCGTTCCATATTCCCAAACTATCTCAGCGTGCTCTTATTCATCTTACTCAATACATCAGCCTTAACTTCACATTCTTCACAAATCACTTCATTTCGTATTTGATCATACATTGTCACCTCGTGTATTCTTTTCAATAAACGCATTTATGTTATGGCCTTTTGCAACGAAAACACTTTTAGAATTTCAACTGTGTAATTTTATTTGTATATTCGTTGGATTACATTGAAGTATAATATTAACAGTATTATAGAAGTAATAATAACGATGATGTTAACATCGTGGTGACTTTAAGAATAATGATTGCTGCCTCTGATATGACGTCCTATTTAAAGCAAAGATAACTATACGCACGATTCTTAGATAGACTAAGAAGGAATTTGTTGGGTATGTTATCTTTGCCCTTAAGGTCAAATCGATATCAGGCGATTTATCTCGTTCGCGGTTTACTTCCATTTAGTGATACCAAATCTTTATTGAATTCTATAAACCGCCAAGATAATAAATTTAAACATAATACATTGAGTTAAGTTTGACATACATGTTATAACACTAATATTTATAGGTTCTAGATTACATAGTACAGAGATATGGTTAACATTGATAAGCATAACATTGGTTTGCGTGATATATTGGAAGTGGATAAGAGTATATGATAAGATAAGCATATTAACATTGGTAGGGATACATTACATTTATACTACAACATTCTACATAAATTATATTTAATATTGCAATATTAAAATAACATAATATTGTAAAGTAAACGAACAGAATTAAAATTTAAAAAAAATACCAGTTGATAAAAAAGGACACTTCAATTTTAAAAGACAGGCATAAGCTTTTGTCACAGACCAGTGAAATCAATCTGGCATAACTCCTTCATGTGCAGTGGTGCAAGTCTGTGGAGAATTCGATATGCAAATGAATCGAGTCGAAATACAAAGAAACAACAATATCACTTGTTCAGGTGTATATATCACTAAATGATCACTCTATAGTAATAATAATTATAAAATTTTAATTTATCAAAGGTTTCGGCTTTTATTTTGTGTTCGCTGATTTAACCTTACGCGATACAGAAAACAAAACAAATATTTGTCGACAATTAACGCTGACGAAATCAGTCGACGCTTTTTCATGTTTTGAAAAGGATATTAAAATTCTAATTGCGAATGATGCCGATGAAGAAAGAAGTCCAAAATTTTCACAATTGATTATATCAGATGTAATCAAAAGTTCTTGGGTATTTTGTACGACCCTCCCGATAATGATAGTCTTCTATCCGTGAGTTTGGGCCGTGAGACTTTTAAGATAATACGAGGCATATCCAGAAAGTAAGTGTACTTTATTTTTGTAGGTTACAATTTTTTTTATTTAAACAAAATTACGTGGTTACCGTAGTACATATGTAAGCTATTTTTCGACATAGTCGCCATTCCTCTCAATGCAGGTGGTGAAGCGGGGTATCAACTTTTTGATGCCTTCCTCGAAGTAGTTTCCCGCCAACCCCTCCGTCCACTTCTCCACCTCCTCCTTTACCTCCTCGTCAGTTGAAAACCTTTTTCCACCCATGTGCAGCTTCAGGGAGGCAAAGAGATAGTAATCTGAAGGTGCTAGGTCAGGGGAATGCGCGGGATGGTTCAGGACATCCCATTTAAACGTGGCGAGCAGTTCCTTCGTGGCGTTGGCCGTGTGTGGTCTGGCATTGTCGTGCAGCAGGCACACTCCCTTTGTCAGCATGCCTCTCCTCTTGTTCTGAATCGCCCTCCGCAATTTTTTTAGGGTCTCACAGTATCTTGCAGAGTTGATGGTCTCCCCTTGAGGCATATATTCAATTAAAATTATGCCTTGACAGTCCCAAAACACGGATGCCATGATTTTCTTGGCTGAAATTGTGGTTTTGAACTTTTTGGCGGAGGGTGAAGAGGTGTGACGTGACCGGTTTTAAACTCGCGACACCACTTGTACACACTCGTACGATTCATAGCTTTATCACCATATGCAGTTTTCACCTCATTATAAACCTCAACCGGAGGTTTTCCCTTCCAAACGTGATAACAGATGACGCCGCGTATTTCGCACTTGGCGGGAGATTGGATTGACATTTTTCACGAAACGTGTTGTCGCGTCGACACTTCTCAACGTACTGACCTCGAACCGGTCTCGTTGCAGAGGGGAAGGGTCAGGCTACACGGAAGTGTAGCCAACACGTCGAAAATAAAATCCATCCGGTCGTGAGAGCCTCAGTACACTTACTTTCTGGATACGCATAGTATAAACAGTAATGACTGATAAATTTGATCAAGTAAACTACTATAGCACATTTTCGATTATGAGTGATTAGAATTAGTGAGTTAGTGAACAGATCGTTAGCTGGTACTTTTCAATTGTACTCGTATATTACTAAATAGTACTTACGTTCACATAACGGATAATATATTTATTTTATTGTTATATTTAGATTTAAACTAAAATAATTCAGATACCACATTCAGTCTTAACATGAAAAATATTTTATAGGAGATTGACACACAAAGTCTCATGGAGTGCCCTCGCTGACAACAATTGGAATATAAAATTTCTTGAGGAAATGATAAAACAAATACTCGAACACCCCGACTAACGAATAGCGGACACCATATAGCGGATGCGGGCATACACGTGACCCCGTTATATACAATTTGACATTTAATAGTGATATTTTATTAAGTTAATAAGGATTATTTTTAAAGTTTAGGTTTTAAATATGATAATTAGGCTATAATGCAAGTATAATCATGTGTAGGAGTGACAGAGATACTCCTAAAAGTGCCAGTAAGGTTTGCAGCCCACTGCGCCGTGTTTGTGGTGGTGGAGGTGAAAGGATGGAGTTAAGAGTAGGTTTATGGAATATTTGGGGAAGAATTAATCAAAAGATTAATGAACTGTGTGAAGTTCTTCCTTCTTCTTCAGTTTCAATCCTGGGGATTGGTTAGCAGCAAAGCCCTGCATCTCTTTCTCCGTTCCCCTCGGTCTTCAGCGATCCTCTTGAGCTCTGTATAGGAGGTGTAGTCCATATCGTGGCATATTTGCTCCAGATACTTTCAACGAGGACGCCCTTTGCCAATCGATCCCTCAATCATTCTCGCCAGTATATTGTGCAGAAGATTGTCATGTTGCAGCATGTGACCCATCCATTCTGCACGCCGTTCCGATATGGTGTTTGACAGGTGCCTGGTTTCTTCGATCCTGCTGAGAACCTCGTCATTTGTCATGTGGTATCTCCAGGAAATCCTTAGGATTCGTCTATAGGTCCACATCTCGAGATGTGGACCTATAGATAGTGTGAAATTATGAAAGATAAAAGTTAAGATTTCGTGTGTTTGAGTGAGACAAAGATAAAAAGGACGATGGTCTAAAGACATCCAGAAGACGAGCATCTTGCCAACTTGGTGGCATTCTGACAATCTGACTTCATACACCAACAGAAAAAAATCATGCAAGTCTTGTCATATAAGGGACAGTCTATGACCAGCTCGCGATCGGTCTAAAGGTAGCTCGCGGTATTACATTAGTGTGAATCTAGCTTAAATCGATAATTATACAATAACTGCGTAGTTAATTTTGTTGGAAACCCACACTTCATTTGTAATCAACATGCGGGCGGATAAATTAAAAAATAACGAAATTATAAGTTATTTGCATACGCTCAAATTATTCTCGTTTATTTTTATCATTTATTTTGCCGTCATGACTTAAATGGATTGCTTTACATTCACCTATTGCCGATACGTTTTTTGACCTATGGCGCCATTTTACAATATTGAGTACAGTTTACAGTGGCTTACAGTGGCGGCTGGCTCATAAGTGCTCTCGTGCGTCGAACTACTGAATTTATATAACAATAAACACCTAAAGAAGTATAGCGAAAATGTATATTATCATAACAATATTTATGAAAAATAATATATATTTATGTCGACATGGCTCATCACAATATGCAACTGGATTTGTTAGAGCTATTTGTTGTATACATGTGTTTTGCATCTGGACGCAATCTGCGAGCATGTGTGCGTAATATTACACGAAGAACTCGTCCGTGCGCATTTGATTCCGTCCCAAAATCACAGTATTTTGCTTTGAAATTAGGAGAGAACAGTAAAGATGAGACAGCTATATTTGAATAGGAATTTCAAGTCATTCTCGTGCACGCACGTATCAACTTCGGTAAATATCGGGTGATCTCGGAAACACCCGAATGACGCGATATGGTAGTAGGCTGGGATAATAATACAATACATCAATTTAAAGTTTTTTTTTAAATATGGGTCCCGCATAGAAGGGATGATTTGTTCCTAGCGTTTAAACTGGGGCGTCTTTTTAGTACATATGTCTTTGCGAGTATATGTCTCCAAATTAACAAACGTTTTTGCTTAATTAGGTAGCGACTTTCTTTCTTTACTTTAAGTATAACATGAGTTGTGTTTTATTACATTTTTGCAGTTTCGTCGCGCACAACTTTTCTCTACCTATCTATATAATATTACGAGCCATTTGCAAGATAAACGTAACAATTTGGATTATTTATTGTGTTTGTTTGCGTAAATTAATAAACATGAATATTATAACTGTGGAAAATATTAAAAAAAATAAGTCAAGCTTTGAAAACAAAGTGACAATAAAAAAAACGGCCCTCCTAGACCCGAACTTGTGATAAAACAAGAGTGTAAATCTGGTGCTAAAAAATTTATTAGTTCCTTTAACAAGAGGATGTATAATAAAGCTTCATGGCTCTGTGGATGTGAAAAACTCAATAGTTTATTTTGTTTTCCGTGTCTTATTTATGATGTTGATTCAGCTTGGACAATTGGCGGCATTAACGATTTAACTCACCTTTCAGAAAAGATCAAAAAACATAATTCATGCCAAATTCATCTTAAAAACGTTTTAAGCCTAAATGTGTTAGGAAAAGTTGATATCCGAATGCAATTGGATTCAGGCTATCGTTCACATATTAAATATCATACCGAGCTCGTTAACAAAAACCGATACATTCTGTCCAAACTAATCGATTGTGTGAAGTTTTGCGGTGTGTTTGAACTAGCTATGCGTGGCCATGATGAGAGTAGTGATTCCTTAAATCCAGGAATATATCGTGGTTTAATTGACTTTGTGGCTGAACTTGACATATCGATGAAGCAACACATGGAATCCGACTCTTTATTCAAGGGCACTTCAAAGACATTACAAAACGACATATTGGATGCAATTTTGGAAGTTTATTACGAAGAAATAAAATTACAAATTTCGAAATGCGATTTTGTAGCAATCCAAGCGGATGAAACAACTGATGTATCGACAGTTATGCAAATGGTTATGGTCATTCGATATGAATGGAATGGCAAAATTCACGAACGATTTTGGAAGTATTTAACGCCAAAATCCCATTGCGCTGTGGGATTATCCGATTCTCTATTTCAAGAACTTGAGTATTTAAATATATCTAAGACGCAATTAATCGCTCAATGTTACGATGGTGCTGCAGTAATGAGCGGTCAAATTGGAGGAGTTCGGACAAAAATTCAAAATATGTTTCCTTATGCGCATTATGTTCACTGTTACGCTCATCAACTAAATTTAATAGTCGAAAAAAGTGTGTCTCAAAATAGAGAATTAAAGATGTTTTTCTCGAACTTACAAACATTTCCAAAGTTTTTTTCGCGTTCATCTAAACGTACAGACATTTTAAGTGAAATAGTAAAACGCAAAATTCCATCAGTTCCGCAAACGAGGTGGAATTTTAACATCAGAACAGTTAAAACTATTAGCACGAATCGCGAATCTCTAATTGAGTGTATGGAAACCATTTTGGCATCCGATAATGATAACCAGACAATTAATCAAGCAGATATGCTTTTGCGCTATCTTACAGATGAAACATTTCTTTATTGGTTGAGTTTTTTCCAAAAAATTATGCCACACTGTGATATTTTATTTAAACAATTGCAATTTAAGAATTTAGATCCCGTTATGATTCGTAACAATATCAGTGAGTTTGAAAAATGTGTTCAAAATGTGCGGAACTCCACGGATAATTTTTTTGAACCACCGACTAAACGAATAAAAACCTCAAAGTCAGTTATTTGTAAAGAAGTCTGCGATACAATTTTGTGTGAAATGAAACAACGTTTTGCATTCAGCAATCACTTAACTGCCGCAAAATTACTCTATTGCGAAAAATTTACTGAGTATAGGTCAAAATTTCCCGAACATGATTTTGTTTTGACGGTAAAAACATACGATTTTTTAAATAAAGTTCAATTAAAAGGTGAACTCAGTGCAATTTATGCTCGCGATGATTTTGCCAATGCTGATGGCGCTTTGTCTATTTTACAACTTTTTTATAATACTGGTTTACTAGAAGATTTTTCTCAGACTGTAAAGTTAATTAAACTCGTATGCACTATTCCAATGACTTCTGTTGAGAGTGAAAGGTGTTTCTCTACGTTAAAAAGGATAAAATCATTTTTGAGAAATACAATGAGCCAGGACAGACTGAATGCTTTATCAATATTAAGCATCGAAAAAGAGCTAATTCAGTCTATACCTGATTTCAACAAAAGGGCCATTGAGGTCTTCGCTAAACAAAAAGAGCGGAGAATAGAACTTCTCTATAAATAGGTATGTAATTTTTTTTTTCTTTATATTATTTGGTATTTGGATACCTACTCTGGTGAACCCCCAATTATTTGGTCCACCGGCCGCCACTGGTGGCTTATATTTATAATATTGAGTAAAATTTACAGTGGCTTATATTTACAATATTGAGTAAAGTTTACAGTGGCTTATATTTACAATATTGAGTAAAGTTTACAGTGACTTATATTTTTTGACTCTTTCGTATCATTAGTGTGTTAGTATTCATATTATTTATTTAACCCTCTTGCACAACGTGTAAAATAAGGCCGGAATTAAAAGTCCAGTCTAAATACTAATTTCTAACCTTAAAATTTCGTGATTTATCTTCAGACTTTAAAGTGAAACAATAAAACCATCTTACTCTTTTATTAAAGTGAGCGATAACAAAATAGCAAAAAAAATAACTTAAAATATTAATATTTAAGACTAAGTATTTAGGTTGGACCGTGAATTCTGTGTCGTAAGGGAATAAAGGTAGAAACCCAAGTACCCAACCCAAGCATTTCTGTGTATAATATGTTTTTTAAATACATCATCAGTCAGAGAAATCGTAGGAGCTGCATGAAAAGGTGTATGAATTTAGAAGAAGCGAAATATGTATGTTGCGATAGAAAAATGCCACTCTCTCCTCTCTGCCTAAATCGACAAGTAGATGGTATGTATATATCGCCTGTTGAGAATCATAGTGGCGAAACTCCAAAAAATCGTTTTTCGAGTTAAGACTACAGAATGGCGAGCAAGAGCTTCAAGGAGCAAGCTCCTTGAAGCGGCAAGGAGTTGAAATATACTTTTGCCACTTATGCACGTAAAAAAGGAGTAATTTTAGTGCCATTTGGTAGTCCTTGCCACTTCAAGGAGTTGAAATATACTTTCGCCACTTATGCACGTAAAAAAGGAGTCATTTTTGTGTCATTTGGTAGTCTTAACTCGATAATCGATTTTTTGGAGTTTCGCCACTATGATTCTCAATAGGCGATATGTATACATTATAAGGTCCTTTCTTTTCAATGTTTTAGTATCCGCATTATTTATTAACATTTTATTGTACAGTCTACAATGTGGAGGGGTTTATTGCCAAATGGCAATATCCTCCAACCAACATACAATTGTTTTACGCAGTTTTGAGTTAAAGGTGTAGAATTTACATAAATTGTGTAGAGAAAATAACATGTAATATAATAACAATTAAAACATTAAAATATGAAACAAAATTTTTATTATACTAGAGAGAATGTAGGATGGTCCCTGTGACTTTTGAAACGTCATGTCTCAAAGGGATGGGGTTACATCGTTTTTTTTACAAATCGAATAATTTTTTTATAAATCGAAAAATTGTTTTTCTCTAAACTGACGTTTTAATTCCTATTTTTTATTATACTGACTTTTTAATGTATTGTATGATTTGTATCTATCTTTAAATAGGCCAAGATCCACTATGAATTAATACTAATTACGAATATATAATTCTAGGTATAAAAAAATCGAAAATCCAACTATCGTATACCCCATCCCTAGCCAATGCAGACTAACGACTTTTGACAAACGTCACCAAATATTATTTGATTTTAACAAACTGCCACATTTTTTGCTAATTTGTAACAAGATGTATTAATTTGTCATTATTGTTAGTTTTATGTAATGTATTTACCTAAATAACTTGCTATTTATTAGAATCGAGGTTTATATTAAAGTTATAAAATAATTAAAATTACTGAACGTCGTTACAAGGTTGTATTGGGGCAAATTTGTGAACTGTCACAGGGACCATGCTACATTTTCTCTAGTATACACGTATTTCTCCTGTTACACAAATATGGTCTGCTTCCAGTTAGCTTATTCTTAATGCAGCCCACATTCTTCTCGTACTGCTAGGCGGTGCCGAGAATATACCCACAGTGTCACTAAACTACAGAAATATTAATATTTATGAAATTCACACTTACATGCAAATATATCTAGCGAATTTACTATATTGCGTTAAAGTTATTTCTCCCAATCAATAAGCCTGTGTAAACTGTTTAGCCAAGCATTAAAATTGTTGGAAACTACTGGTAGGAAAAAAAAACGAATTAAAGTAATATTTAATTTAATGCGAAATTTATGGAATGAAAATATTCTTCCCAATAAACTTGTAAATTTACGATATTTTTACAATTATTGCACAACGAAATTCGTTGAAATCACGATTTACCTAATAATTATGGTACGTATTAGGCCGCTTTCACTGTGATAATTTAAGGTTTATTCGTAATAAAAATTCACTAAATATTTACGATTACTAATTACTCACTAAAATGACAAAATTGAATGTATCACAGTGAGACCTCGGCACGCTGGACTAAAGTCCGTCACGCACCGATGAGGCAATACAAAGATGTCTTGGGAATTTCCCAGAATTATTTGAAATTTGTTACGCAAATCAGACCTTGTCAGGTGAAAATTCTCTAAGAATCAGATACATGTATTTGTTATTTCACCTTTTGCTAGATTTACTCATAGTTTTGTGTCGACGAAATGCAGCAAGCCTTTAAGGCCCGTTCTCACGTTTCAAGTTTAGTTGACCGATTGAAGTTGATCAACAAAAGTTGAACACGACTTGAACTTTTTAGTTGATCAAGAAAAGATTGACCCAGTCAAACTTTATCGTTCAAGTTATGAGTCATCCACCATTTGCTTTCAAGTTGAAACGTGTGAACATGTGAATTCAAGTTGATTGTCAAATTCACTTTCAACTCGATAAATATAAAAATAAACATACAAGAGAAAATGCTTTCGACGCAATTTTTAACTGCACTCTAAACTTATTGTCATTTTAATATTAATATTATTATTAAAGGCCCGTTCTCACGGTTCAAGTTTAATTGACCGATTTAAGGTGATCAACAAAAGTTCAACACGACTTGAATCAGTTTTTGTTCGCACGTTTCAATAGAAACTGATTCAAGGACCGTTCTCACGGTTCAAGTTTAGTTGACCGATTAAAGTTGATCAACAAAAATTTGAATGAAATCTGTAGTGAGAACCTTTGTTTCAATTGAGTTGAATAACTATTTAGTTGCTCAAGAAAAGATTGACCCATTCAAACTTTATCGTTCAAGTTATGAGTCATCCGCAATTTGATTTCAAGTGGAAACCTGTCTTAAAACGTGTGAACCTGTGAATTCAAGTTGATTGTCGAATTCGCTTTCAACTCGATAAATATATAAATAAAGATGCAAGAGAAAATGCTTTCGACACCATTTTTAACTGAATTAAATTGAAACAGTTTATTGAATCAGTTTCTATTGAAACGTGTGAACAAAAACTGATTCAAGTCGTATTCAACTTTTGTTGATCAACTTTAATCGGTCAACTAAACTTGAACCGTGAGAACGGGCCTGTATTCAACTTTTGTTGATCAACTATAATCGGTCAATCAAACTTGAACCGTGAGAACGCGCGCATTCACAACATATTGCATACAACTTTTGTTGATCAACTTTAATCGGTCAACTAAACTTGAACCGTGAGAACGCGCCTTTACGAATATTATGGTTTAATTGAAAATCGGAACATCAGAGAAGATTAAGTGAATGTATGGAGATTGAGGTAACCATACCCTTTAGACTCTGTCCAGATGAGGCGTTTTACGCGCGATTCGAGAAGTGCGTTTCGAATTAATTAATGTAAATTGATCTAGCTTCGCGGTATTTATGAAATTTACGAACATGTATGTTTCTGTAGAATGTCTTCTTCCTCCGTGCGATTAAGTTAGGAGGAAGAAAATATTCTTCAGAAATATACATGTTCGTAAATTTCATAAATACCGCGAAGCTAGATCAATTTTCCTTAATTAATGTGAAACGCGCTACTTGAATCGCGCGTAAAACGCATCATCTGGACAGGCCCTTAGAGGTGCGTTGCGATGATCTGACGGGAGATCAGGGGGCCATGGGAACCAGCCCGAATTGTCCGTGTAGATTTTATGCTAATTTAGGTATACATTGGCAGCAAGATGTACACTTTACAAAATAAGGTAAAATGCTACTGCTGTATACGAGGCATATCCAGAAAGTAAGTGTACTGATTTTTTGTAGGTTACAATTTTTTTTATTTAAACAAAAAAATTACGTGGTTACCGTAGTACATATGTAAGCTATTTTTCGACATAGTCGCCATTCCTCTCAATGCAGGTGGTGAAGCGGGGTATCAACTTTTTGATGCCTTCCTCGAAGTAGTTTCCCGCCAACCCCTCCGTCCACTTCTCCACCTCCTCCTTTACCTCCTCGTCGGTTGAAAACCTTTTTCCACCCATATACTATACAGCTTCAGGGAGGTAAAGAGATAGTAATCTGAAGGTGCTAGGTCAGGGGAATGCGCGGGATGTTTCAGGACATCCCATTTAAACGAGGCGAGCAGTTCCTTCGTGGCGTTGACCGTGTGTGGTCTGGCATTGTCGTGCAGCAGGCACACTCCCTTTGTCAGCATGCCTCTCCTCTTGTTCTGAATCGCCCTCCGCAATTTTTTTAGGGTCTCACAGTATCTTGCAGAGTTGATGGTCTCCCCTTGAGGCATATATTCAATTAAAATTATGCCTTGACAGTCCCAAAACACGGATGCCATGATTTTCTTGGCTGAAATTGTGGTTTTGAACTTTTTGGCGGAGGGTGAAGAGGTGTGACGTGACCATTTTTAAACTCGCGACACCACTTGTACACACTCGTACGATTCATAGCTTTATCACCATATGCAGTTTTCACCTCATTATAAACCTCAACCGGAGGTTTTCCCTTCCAAACGAGATAACGGATGACGCCGCGTATTTCGCACTTGGCGGGAGATTGGATTGACATTTTTCACGAAACGTGTTGTCGCGTCGACACTTCTCAACGTACTAACCTCGAACCGGTCTCGTTGCGGAGGGGAAGGGTCAGGCTACACGGAAGTGTTGCCAACATGTCGAAAATAAAATCCATCCGGTCGTGAGAGCCTCAGTACACTTACTTTCTGGATACGCATAGTAGAAGTCCAGGAGAAACCATAATATTTTCTTGCCAAGATGACTGCTATGATTTATACAATCAGAGGAATATGTCATGCGGAAACATTAAACGAATTCCATGAATGGCAATGCGAACTAATGCCTTCATTTTTGAAGAGCTGAAAATAACCGATAAGTTATTGTCTACAATGTTCCTACGACGAGTCTCCTGATTCTTTGGACACATTGCTCTTGGCCAAGGACACAATTTGGAAAGGCCACCGGAACCGTGGTAAGACAACGCACAAGATGAAGAGGATTCCAATGGATTGGACTGACCAAGTGAGATGTGTATTGAAATGTGATGCTGGAAAAGGATGTTACGAATTCTATGGACGGCATGGCAATTGTTATCATGGGTGTCATGATGTTCAGTCATGAGCTACATGACAGAATGGATGGATGCATAAAATGGACACAGTGGAAGACCTATGTCTTATAAGTTGACTTAGGCACCGTCTCTATTACATGCTAATTCTGAGAAGCTACAAAAAGGTCGAATAAAAATACTTCTGAAAAACCCTACCTTTCTCCCCACTGATGCATAATAAAATCCAACAGAAATAGTTGGATTTTATTATGCATCATGAAGATCATGAACCACTACCATAGGGATTATGACTAGAGAGAGATAGAGGGAAGTTAAATCCAGACTAGAACCTTTTTTTTTTATCTAGGTTTCAAGTAGAATCGAACGAACAGCCTCCGGGCTGGAAGACAAGTGTCTTACTAACTAGGCCTCAGAGGTAATTTATATTGGTCCATCAGTTTCATCCGTATTTTTTTTCATAATTTTGTTCAAAAAATAATACACCTCTGGAATTTCCACTCAAGTAAATTGTGCAACTTAAAGGTACGATAAAACGTGTTTAAATTGCAGTTAGTTGCAGTCGCTACATATTACGTTTTTTGTATGCATTTTCATGGAAACAAATCAAGTGGAAATATTCAAAAAGACTTTTATTATATGTATACTGTTTCTCTTTTATAACTTAAATTTCGTGTAATAAGATTTCTTATCAAGCATTTTTCACTCTAGCAAAAATAATTTGCTTGTCGTATTACTACAATAATATAAATCACGTAATTAATTATTAACGTTAAAAATAACATTAGAAAGTTCTTTAATTTATTTTGGAAAATAAATTAAAGCATTCAAAGGTTTTACTTCCTTAAAATGAAAGTGTTTAAATTGGGCTATTTATGTTCACACAATAGTCACAGGAAACATGGCGCATTAAACTTTGTGACAGTTCAATTGCATTTTTATTATTTAAAATTTAAGATATGGTAAATTGATTTATTTAAAACTTCTTCTCCCTGGCTCCATCCCAACTCACTGTCTGCGACGACTATTGGGGTCAGCTCTCCTCAAGTTGTATGCTCTTCTGTCCCGGACTACGTCCCCCAGGCCGTGCCTCTGCATCAGGTTATCTTTTTGCACCACCCATGAATTATTTAGTCTTTCTCTGGTTGTTATTCGAGGAAGATCCATGGAGATTGCCTGGTTCACTATGTGATCGGGTGCTCTGCGTCCAACGTGCCCATACCATCTCAATCGCCTCTCCTCCATCTTACTGTTTATGTTTGTAACACCTAGGCTTAGGTGTTACAAAGGCTTTTTTAGGTTTTTAGGCTTCCACGAATGCGTGAGCTTTTTATTTTGTCTCTTTGGGACACACCAGCTGACCATCTTAGCATGCGCATTTCAGCAGTCTCTAGTTGCCTGGAGTAAGAGTTATACATCGTCCAGCATTCGGAGCCATAGAGGAGTGCAGGTCTGACAATCGTTTGGTATACTTTTCCTATTTTTCGAATTAAACCTTCATTGTATAGCAATCTGGTAGAGTTATTACTAGGTGACAATATTTTCCAGCCAACCATACAATAATAAATAAAGGAAATTACATAATCCGAATAATAATAAAATAATTATTAATTTTTACAAAATCTATCCCTTTTGATCGAGTATGAGTGTCTGCCATTTTGCGGATGAAAGACGCCTTTGCGTGTATAGATTTAGTGTGTGCAATCTGCTGTACTTCAGCAAGCACACAGTCACGAAAGATTAAACCTAATTTTTTAATGGTGAAATTAAATTTCCAATGCGATCGACAGATTTAATTAGCTGCAGCATTTCGTTAGGCAGAGTTTTATACAGCGCTGTTTTTGTGTTGCTTAATAGCGTTATCATAATAAAAATAGACCAAAGCCCGTACGACGGTTGTCGCCAAATAAAGAATACGAGAATGAAATTTTGAATACAAGAGAGCGAGAGAGGAATACTTGGATTCTCTCCGAAAGTAATTCGAAATTTGAATCTCGGTGGGTCCGTGATAAATGAAAAGATGGAAACTACACTGAACTAATTTTAAATACCTAGTTAACAATTTTTGAACCGGTGTAAAAGGGGACGATGTATAAATGGTATATATAAACAAATTCTACATTTATGAATATATATTTTCATAAATGTAGAATTTGTTTTACTTCCGTGAATATTTCAAGGGTTGCAACTAGTATGAATTAATGATAAACAGCTTATAAACTTCAGAAAAATATAAATTGAAATGTAAAATAGTCTTGGAACTTAGAAATGCATCCGTCAGGAATCAAAAATAGTGCGTCTATGTTACTTACTTAGTAGGGCAGCGGTTCACAACATGTTTTAACCGTGGAAGCTTTGTCACCTGAATAATAAATTTAGAACCCTGATTTTTTTTATTGATTTCACATAAAACAAAAAATCAAAAGTAATTTACTAGAACAATAAAACAAGTATTAGGGAAAAAGCGTTATTAATTGAAACAAATTATTAATTTAAAAGATTTTATTTTATAACAATGTGCGGTCTTTTATCGACCATTAAAAGAGTTAATAAGAACTATACTCAAATTATAATTTTGAGTTTCAATATTTATAAATACTACTGGTCACAAAAATTATATACATTAACATGAATTATACACAAAAAACATCATAAAGAAGTACGAACATGTAAACCACCCATCGCATACAAAATACAAACTTGAGACAAGCCAAGGCTCAGGCAATCAATGACCATAATATATAATACAAAATATGAAAAAAATATCTACGAAAATAATAACAAACAATGTATACGCACAATCAATCTACGCCAAAAAAATCGAACTCACGTCGAAACTTCAACAAATTTACAGATATTTAAAAGAAAGTTTGAGAGAAACAAAGTTAACAAAAAGGAGGAAAAATTAACAAGAGTCACGACGTGGCGTCGGATTCATGGTTTAGTTTAGACAGACAAAAACGATCTCTAAGGTAACATTTAAATGCATTAAGACATTACCAAATATGTCCGAAACTGCAGCAAATCATAGTCATTACCCAATTGGTGCAATCTGGATACGGAAGAATTCGAGTAATAATTAGTGTTGCAAATTTCATACCGGAGTACCGTATTTTACGGACTATAAGACGCACTTTTTTCTTCAAAAAATTGCCTCTAAAATTCAGGTGCGTCTTATACTCGAAATTAATATAAAAATGTCCAGTGTTTGATTTAAAATTCCCGCCAGTCTTAAAAATGATGCGACGAACATGAGTTGCGGGGGTTCACAAGCTTGCTAACACTGTCTCCCTCCCGCCCCGCCATCACAAACCCAGAACATTGTCTAGCCTATGATGCGTCATTGCAGTCTACGGTGCCAGTGAACTTAAATTGTAAGTGATTTGTGTTATCGGTAACAGTACAATATTTTTGTTAGTAGCTAGTTTCGCAATGGGAAAAATTAAAGGTCAGTTCGGTTTTATAAACTAAGAACTTTTTTAGTTTGGCTTTGCAATCTAATAATAAAAATGTTTTTTTTTAAATTGCCTAAAAAATAAGGTGCGTCTTATAGTTCGTAGCGTCTTATAGTCCGTAGCGTCTTATAGTCCGTAAAATACGGTATATCTTGTTCTTTCAAAATTTAGTTTAATTGTGGACAGCCGAATTCTAATATCAGGAGTTGCATCCAACCTTCTACTATATATATATTTTGTTTTCGTTCAGATCACAAGCAATTTCATGGGTTTTTCTCAGGGATGGGAGAAATTTCAATAAGTGTTTATATAATACATTTTTATACTATTATTTAAATCAGAAAACTTATTTCATGCGGAACCCTAAAGTTTATCAACGGAGCTCTGAGGTTCCATATATCACAAATTGGGAACCCCTCTCGTAGGGCAATAAACTGTCAATTGTAATGTTTGGTTAGCACTTATTTCTCATAATTGTTACACGGATTTTTAACAATTCACCATGTATTGTCAAAAAAATATCACCCTTCAACACGTTGACTGACATTTTTAATGACAGATAAAACAAACATAAATAATGACGATCCGAATGCCATCTGTTGTTTAAACCTGAATGTACTTTAAAAAAAGGCATCTGTTTTTTCCTAAGCTCAATATTTAAAAAAATATTTTAGAAGATGCTTCGGAACATTTATTTAACACTTTTATTGAAATACAATCTGGCGGGCTTATTGCCAGGCGGCAATCTCTTCCAACCAACCAGACAAAGTAAATGAAGCAAGTTACATGGTCGCATAAATCATCCAAATAACTATCCATAAACACATACGTGAGCATATGCCCCCGAGCCCCACAAAGACGAACAGTCACCCGAACATTCTTTTTCATATAAAGTGAGATATCATCAATCAAAAGGAAAGGAAGGGATGGTGGAGAGGAAAGGAAAAGAAAAATCAGGAATGAAAAACGTTATTTTACTGACTAGAAATTAAGAGTTTTTTCAGTCGCTTCTTAAAGCATGCCGAGGACGGAGCGAGTCTTATATTGGTTAGTAACTGATTCCAGAGTCTCACTGCATGGACAGTAAAGGACGACGTTAAGAAAGAGGAGCGGTGAACTGGAAAGGCCAATAAACAATCTCTGTTTGAGCGTAGCGCTAATCCATGATTGGAAAGACGCTGAAAATTCTCGAACATTTACAACCAAACTTCAAAGAACTAAGCATAATCTTCTTGTATTCCAGGTAATCAGTAGCACTTTCCTTGTGCTGTTGCCAGGCTGTCTGTCCATAGACTGCTATTCCAGCAACAAGGTAGCGGATGGGCGCACCCTCGGGCTCCTCTTCGGCCAATGGAGCTCTTCCAACAGCGACAGCGGCTGTGACTCCGTGGCGAGCGCTGGCCAGTTGGAGACGGCCAGCTCTTCCAATGTGGATTATGATCCGGTCTACAGCGGAGAAATCAATGGTATATTCTTTCAAACTTATATTAATTTTATTTACTTTACTTAAGGCGCGTTCTCACGGTTCAAGTTTAGTTGACCGATTAAAGTTGATCAACAAAAGTTGTATGAAATCTGTTGTGAATGCGCTTTCTCACGGTTCAAGTTTAATTGACGGTTATAGTTGTTCAACAAAAGTTGAATACAGGCCCGTTCTCACGGTTCAAGTTTAGTTGACCGATTAAAGTTGATCAACAAAAGTTGTATGAAATCTGTTGTGAATGCGCGTTCTCACGATTCAAGTTTAGTTGACCGATTATAGTTGATCAACAAAAGTTGAATACAGGCTCGTTCTCACGGTTCAAGTTTAATTGACCGATTATAGTTGATCAACAAAAGTTGAATACGACTTAAATCAGTTTTTGTTCACACGTTTTAATAGAAACTTTTGTTAATCAATAATCATATTTTTATCATTTGCTTATTTTTATAAAGTTTTTATTAAATATTGATCATTTTTATTAGTCTTGGCTTTATATTTGTACACAAACCCATGTTTTGTTGGTAGTACTGAAATTTTAAAATTTTGATGGTACACATTTATGAAAAGGTTGAGAGCCACTGACCTAGAGTATTTTCCATGTTATAAATCAGAAATCAGGAGACTATCATTTAATTCAGGGGTCTCCAAACTACGGCCCGCGGCCCGTCTTAGTTTATTTTGATTACATTGTAAAATTTACAATGTAAGTAAATCATACAAAATAATAATCAGATGTTTTCATTTAACGACCAATTAAGAAACACAATAACTGACATACATAATGAAACTGAACATTTTAACTGTAATTAATGATATGAGATTTATCCTAAAAACTTACAATAAGTGACATACATAGGTAATTCACATAATTAAATTAAACATTACGGAGCGGAGTCCACCCACGCGCCCTGCGCCATAGATATCTCACTCGCCGGCTAGTCCTAATACGAAAATTTGCGCGTGATTCAAAACTACAGTATGTTGGTATGATGAGCTAGCTAGGTCTTGGCCCTTGGGACTTAGTGGAGGAGTCAGGGTGGCCCTTAGGCTAAAAAGTTTGGAGACCCTTGGTTTAATGGTTAAATTGTTTACTAAAAGTCTTGAAGTTTATCACGTCAAAACACGGGACCGGAACACAACACAAATCTATTGTAGTTTATCACGTCAAAACACGGTATCGTGACTCAAAGTGTTGAAAAATTAGTTCATTTTATAATTAACAATTTTTTCTTTTGTGTATTTTTATTACGTCAAAATAATGAAATACGAAAATTAATCGGTGAAACTTAGGCAATTAAACTAATTTGTATATTTAATGGTAATTGCATCAAATTAAAATGTTTGTGTCTTATGAAAGCTTCTTACAAGCGGTTTTATTAGGTTACATTTTTGCCCGAAGACAATATGCTTATTTAGCTCCCATGACATATAATGGCGTGCCGAATTCAATAAAGGTAAAGGGAGGAAAACCATTTAGACAATCGATCGGAGCGTGTTTGTTATTGCGACAGGATTTTGAGTACTTGGGCTTTCAGGATGAATGACGTGTGTAAAATATTTGTGTGGGCACTTGAGTGTGGGTTTCTTTTTGTTGTTTTATATTTGTATTTATGTATATTTTTATTTATATGATTGTGTGCGGTATATTATGGGATGAACATTTTTGGTCTTTCTGGAGTGACGATGTGTGAAGAGTTTGATTTCGCATGATGTTCCCAGTTGTAATTGAGTGTCACTATTTGTCAGGTTGATGAGAATGTGCAACGGGGTTTTGTTTTTGTGTACTTGAAAATCAAAAAGAAGTATCGATTTATTTTTTCATACTAAATATCCTCTATGGTAGTATCCTCTATGGAAATATGCCTATTTATGGTAGCTCCCATGACATACAATGGGGTGCCGAATTCAATAAAGGCAAAGGGAGGAAAACAATTTAGGCAGTCGATCGTAGCGTGGTTGTTATTGCAACAGAATTTTGAATACTTGGGTTTGCAAGAGGAATGACTTGTGGAAAAGGTTTGTGTGAGCTTTTGAATGTGGTGCTTTTTGTTGTTTTATGTTTATATTTTTATACATTTTTGTTTTTATTTTTATGATTATGTGCGGTATATTGTGGGATGAATGTTTTTGGTCTGCCTGGAGTGATGAAGTGTGAGGAGTTTGATTTCGCGTGATGTATACACGTGTAATTGAGTGTCACTGTTTGTCAGGTTGATGAGAATGTGCAACGGGGTTTTATAATATCAAAAATCGTTTATAAAAAAAAAACAGTTTACTGGGGACACGACAAATGAAAGGCAACAAATCCAGATCCATTAAAATTGTATGTCCAAATTAAATTACCTGTTGATTTTTCGTAAATTATGTATATTTCTTGTCATGTGTAATAAAAAATAATAATAAATCTAACTTAATGCGGTTTTCAACCTGAAATGGTTTCCACCCTCTAGATCAGATACTCTCGGCTTCTAAGGGAGTACATGGCGTTCTATGTCCTCTCTGACAACTGTGTTCTGGAAATGTGTGTAAATATTGGACATCTATGATATTCTAAAGTGGAACTAATTCTATAACAGGTAAACAAGGGCATTTTGTACAAAATCAACAATTATATACGGTGCTATTCTTAGTGCTATGATTAGACATGGTGCTGTCAAATTGATGTCAATCCACTGAGTTCCCAAGTCCTTGATCTAGAATACTGAATCAATATTTCCATCGGTAAATAATAATATTGAAACCAAATCATTTATTTGTGCGCCATCGACATTATCACTTTATTATGTTGTTATTTTGGTCCATGTTTTGTGTTGTGTTTCATTGTTTCGGTGAGTTTTTATTCTATTGTATTCTACTGTAGGCGTTATTAGTTACATTATTTTCCTCATTATTGAGTTACATTATTTTCCACGTCCATGTTTTACTCAAAAATGTTATTATAGTATTGTTGTGGACTATGATAAGGGAAGATGGATACTGTACAGTTCAATTTATATATGTTTTAGTGCCTCATTGACTTTGTTTCCTATTGCTACAAGACTTTCGATGCCCTTCGTAACTCTTCCGCCACCTAAGAAAATACTACCTAAATACTAAAAATACTACGTAAACAACAAAAATACTACCTAAATAACCAAAATACTACCTAAATTACAAAAATACCGCCCAAATAACCAAAATACTACCTAAACAACAAAATACTACCTAAATAACCAAAATACTACTTAAATTACAAAAATACCGCCTAAATAACAAAAGTACTACCTAAACAACAAAAATACTACCTAAATAACCAAAATACTACCTAAATAACAAAAATACTACCTAATTAACCAAAATACTACCTAAATTACAAAAATACCGCCTAAATAACAAAAATACTACCTAAAAAACAAAAATACTACCTAAATAACCAAAATACTACCTAAATTACAAAAATACCGCCTAAATAACAAAAATAATACCTTACAACAAAAATACTACCTAAATAACCAAAATACTACCTAAATTACAAAAATACCGCCTAAATAACAAAAATAGTACCTAAATAACAAAAATACTACGTAAATAACAAAAATACTACCTAAATAATAAAAAAATCAACTTACTCTAATCTTTCATACATTTCAATCACCATACCCAGTCATTATTATACATCACCTATCACCAAATTCTGATGTTTATATCTCTCATACAATTTACTGAAGAGAAACGAATAAATGCTAAAGAAATGTGTCCCCTTAGAAAAATATATGGGTGACAATGCATGACAGAATACGGAATGAAGTGATTGGAAATGAATGTGAACTTAAGGCTAATGTGTTTAGTAAGATGAAAAAGAGCATTCTAAGAAAGTTTGAGTAGGTGGAAGGAATTAATGAAGAAAGATTAAGAAAATAAACATAAAGGAAGACCAAGGAAACAATGTTTGAATCAAATGATATTATGAAAAAAATAAAAATAGGAAGGAAGAGAAATTGTAAAAGTTGTATGAGAAGGTGTTTGAATGTGGAAGAGGCGAAATATGTGTTGAGTTATGAAACTTTGGCACTATTTTCTTTCTGCGTACCCCAGCAAGAAAACGGCGGCTGTATGTTATGTATGTACTTAGTTTACTAGCAGTCAGGACGAGATCATATTATAGTATAAATAGGTCAAAACCCATACGATGGTTGTCACCAAAGAAAGAATACGAGAATTGAATTTTGAATACAAGAGAGTGAGAGAGGAATACTTGGATTCTCTCCGAAAGTAATTCGACATTTGAATCTCGGTGGGTCCGTGATAACTGAACGAATTTTAAATACCTAGCTAACAATTTTTGAACCGGTGTAAAAGGGGACGATGTATAAATGATATATACTATATATAAACAAATTTTACATTTATAAATATATATTTTCATAAATGTAGAATTTATTTTACTTCCGTGAATATTTCACAGGTTGCAACTACATTAATAATGTTAAACGAAATTATATATTCAATATAGAAAATTTATTTTATTCAATACCAGATGTAATATTTTTGTGCCCGGCTTGTATTTGAGGATTTCTGATTTTTGTGAAAAGTTTTCTAAAATGCAATGTCTAAGTAAATATCAGAAATGTCTTTGTTTATTTGTATAAAATATTTTAATTAATTAATTTAGTATAGTAATTCAGTCAATAGCTTTCTTTGTGGAGAGCTGTATACACTCCTTACAAATGTACCAGGGTAAACTTTTTTTTTGTGCTTAGCATATATTTTGCAATTTCTGCAGGGTTTTTCTTTTTTGTCATTTGATGGAATACTAGTTGCAACCCGTGAAATATTCACGGAAGTAAAACAAATTCTACATTTATGAAAATATATATTCATAAATGTAAAATTTGTTTATATAGTATACCGAAAATTGTTATACTAACTATAAAATCAACTCCTCTATAATTCGTATGCAAAGACTTGGAAACGAGTTTTGCAATAATTTAGATATTTTTAATATAACTATATATAGTATTCGCCAGAATATTACAACAATATTTAGAAATAGCTACTAACTCTGTGCTCTCCTTTATTAATATAAATACCAAATATTAAGGACAATATTTTGCCTCTGGAGTTGAGTAACCCTGCATCAACATATGTGAACCTTTTAATTCTGCAAAGCAACTTGCATCTCGTTCCACTAATGAGGCCATGTGTTTTCTATATCTCAATATATATCCATAAAATTCCCACAAAATTCTCAAAGGTTATTAAATAATTTTAAAACGATGACTTTAATTTATTCTACTGCTTTTTGTATCTTCATGTTAGTTTAAGATAAAGTTGTATTATTTGTCAATAATTTTAAGTACTTGTATAACCTGTCACATGTTCATTTGTATATAAAGACACTGTTGTGTCGTTAATAAAATAAATAAATAAATATCATTTATACATCGTCCCCTTTTACACCGGTTCAAAATTTGTTATCTAGGTATTTAAAATTCGTTCAGTATCACGGACCCACCGAGATTCAAATGTCGAATTACTTTCGGAGAGAATTCAAGTATTCCTCTCTCGCTCTCTTGTATTCAAAATTCAATTCTCGTATTATTTCTTTGGCGACAGCCGTCGTATGGGTTTTGGCCTATTTATACTATGATTTGACTATCTAGGGCAGGGGTCGGCCAACTTTATTCGCTAAGGGCCAGATCGTAAAAATTTTAGGCTCGACGGGACAGGAAGCAAACTCGAGGATATTTATATAGTTATATAGTTACTTATATAGCAAAAAAAAACAGGTTTTACCTTTTTTTACTAGGCGGTGATAATATTTATACGCATTTTGCTGACACACAAAAAAACGAATGAAATGTTTATATTTATTAATTAAGGTTTTATAGAAACAGGCAAAATTTTCGTATTATTGAACAAGAAATGTAACATAATAATATTATAATAAGGTCTACTAATGGGATTAATGTAATTGCTTTTTCTGAGATAACATTTCATTAAACTGGAGTTCGAAGTTAGTACTTCCTATCAACAAAATTCATTGCAAATGGTAATCGGTTAATGCAGATCTGTATTGCAATTTTACGTACTTCATTTTTGAATTTTTAAATATTTTTTATGATAACTAATATGTTCTTGAAATAAAAATTTTGTTCATGACAAAATAATTTTATTTAATTAAAGTATTTTAATAAATTTAAACTAACTACATGTGTACTAAATAAAACCATATTATACATCTACAATTTAACTAAAACAATGTAACAAAACAAACATGTAACGCTTAAAATATATTAAAAATGAGATTGGTTATTATCAGCTCGCGGGCCGGATTAAAATATGCATCGGAACGCATTTGGCCCGCGGGCCGTAGTTTGCCGACCCCTGATCTAGGGTATTGTCCATGTGAGAAGTTAGAAGACTATTGTTAAAAGGTTGAATTGTTTAGGTACATAATTATTTACTAGGTGTCAGTGATATGTACTTTTTTAGATGTAATGTGTCCTTTTATTTAGAGCAGGGGTCTCCAAACTACGGCCCGCGGGCCAACACCGACCCGCGAGCACCCCCAATCCGGCCCGCGGTAGTGGGCTGAATATGCTCGGTATCCGGCCTTTCATAGTTTATTTTGATTACATTGTAAAATTTACAATGTAAGTAAATCATATAAAATAATAATCAGATGTTTTTATTTAACGACTATAGTCACAAAACACACTAGTCGCAGTATATTTCGCTTTTCGCGCATCCACTATCTCCGCCGCAATGAAATGTCCTTGAGACTTGTAGTATCAACTGTAAGTATCAACCGATATTGCGAACGGAGCGGAGTCCACACCCGCGCCCTGCGCCATATATATCTCACTCGCCGGCTAGTCCTAATACGAAAATTTGCGCGTAATTCAAAACTACAGTTTGTTGGTATGATGAGCTAGCTAGGTCTTGGCCCTTGGGACTTAGTGGAGGAATCAGTGTGGCCCTTAGGCTAAAAAGTTTGGTTTAGAGGAATCGATCACGTGAAAACACGGAACCGGGACTCAGTGCAAATCTACAATATGTATAGTTCATCACGTTAAAACGCGGGATTGGGATACAAAGTGTTAATAGGCCCATAATATAAGGACACGTTTGGGATAACACTGAATCTTTTCAACGAGATTTTTAGAAGAGGTTTGATATTTGATTATCGTTCGACAAAAATTGGTATCAGCAAACCTCATAGAAAACTATCAAAGAATACCTTTCAGTGTTGTTTGAATTCAGCACACTGTGGAATGACGTAAGGACCATTATATCAGATGTTGCAGCGCGTTACTACAAATGTGGGTCACACACCAGCGACAGGTTCTGCCTACACAGTCTCTTGCTGTTTTGGCGATCAATCGCACTGATTCATACTTATGTTACAAGGCATCATTCGATTATGTCTCGTGACACCATTTTATTACTCTGTCAGATTTCAAATGGATAAAAACAATTATAATTAAATAATTTCGATGGACGGAATATATTTCCAGGATGCCAGTATGTCGAATTATTAATCGTTTACTCTTCTCTGAATACCTGAGAGCTATGCCTTCTACGAGTCCTTCGGTTCTTTGGGCACATTGCTCATGGTCATGGTGATAGTTTAAGGAGAGGCTTGTGGTTACTAGAAGTGTGTAAGGACGACGCACAAGAGGAATAATCCCCATACGTTGAACTGACCAAGTGAGAAACGCAACAGGACTACCCTTACCAACTGCCCTTCGAACCGCGGAGCGCAGAGATGCACGCAAGGGGTCGTCAAAGACTATTATGGGAGTCACGAAGCTAGGTCATGAGATATACTAGGGGTCTCCAAACTACGGCCCGCAGGACAACATCGGCCCGCGAGCACCATCAATCCGGCCGGATATGTCCGGTATCCGGCCCATCATAGTTTATTTTGATTACATTGTAAAATTTACAATGTGAGTAAATCATACAAAATAATAATCAGATGTTTTCATTTAACGAGCAATTAAGAAACACAATAACTGACATACATAATGAAACTGAACATTTTAACTGTAATTGATGATATGAGATTTATCCTAAAAACTTACAATAAGTGACATACATAGGTAATTCACATTATGAAATTAAACATTACGGAGCGGAGTCCACCCCCGCACCCTGCGACACAGATATCTCACTCGCCGGCTAGTCACATTACGAAAATTTGCGCGTGATTCAAAACTACAGTATGTTGGTATGTTAGCGTGTGTCCTAGTAGGACGTGCTGATGATGATGTTGTTGACATCTCTGTATTCGCTTTAGTCGAATTCTGTGTTCCTTTTCGTTCGGGGTCATCAATTTAGCGGGGTGCTTGATTGATAGGTCGTTATGATTTTGATTTGTCTTGTATTTAAAATAAAATACGTCGATTCAGGAATGCGAAAAAGTGAGAGTGAATAATCAATAAATAGTAAACAGAAATGAATGGTCAAGCGAATAATTACAGTGGTTTGAAGGGGATCTTCATGAATAATATGGTTTAAGCGGTCCTCATCGAAGTCCACTGGTCGTCCGGAACGCTCCATGTCATTCAGGTCGAAATTACCGTCTTTGAAACGCAAAAAACCACCGACGAGCTGTCCTTTTATTCATAGCATCTTCACCGTACACTTTGCAAATATCGCGAGCAGCTTTGGCAGCTTTATTCCCTCGATTGAACGCGAACAGAACGATGTGTCGAAAATGCTCACTTTCGTCTACTTGACATTCAATTTTGAAGGCTTGTAATCAAATAAAATAATCTATGTTATTTAAAAGCAAACACAATATATTGTAGAGCAGAAAAGTTTCTTTCGAATGACGTATAACTTTTACCATTTTGTTTTACTTTTGGTGTTCATTTTTAAATTTGGAAAAAACGGACACAACTTATGTTAACACCCAATACATAGATTTATAAGGTTTGTTCTCGTTAATTTTTAAGGAAATATTTTGGTTAAAAAAAATGACATATGATATAAATTAATCAAAGCAACGATGATCGAGGTCACTCTGTAATAGAATGATTTATAAACTATCCACGTAATGAAATGTATTGGAATTGCATAATTACTATTGACACTTGAAAAGATCGCATAACTTTACTTTCCGTTCGTCGACCGTGGTCTATCAAGTGATATTCACGATAAGTAAGCGGGCTCCCCAGGTTCGATTCTTGGTGGATTGAATTCCAGCCTGGTTTTACTATTAGACCATTTTTAATCTAAATTTGTGTTTTTCTTATATGTGTATATGCTACTTATCACAAATTTTTATAACGCTATAAAATAATTCCAAAAATTCTATATAAAAATCAGCAAAGGGTGCCACAGATTAAGCCTATCGATCTTCTTGAAAGTGTAATCTCCTTGCTATCGGAACTCGGGCTTAATCTATCAAGAAATTGTGCTGAAGTGCAACAGTTTTCACACACATGTATTATACGTTTTATTCCACAAGATTACTGAAAATCATACTTAATCACGAGAGATAGTCTGTCGATTATCGTTTTCCGGTTACGTATGAATAATTATTTTTTTAATTATTCACATTAAAACATTTTCAATTTAAATCATTTTAATGGAAAAAGTGAACCATAGAATACAAGTTAGTACATAGCAATGCAAAAATGACGATTTTGTAGATATAGAGAACAACTGCACTAGGTATTCCTGATTTTTCTTTTCCTTTCCTCTATTCTACACCATCCCTTCCTTTCCTTTTGATTGATGATATCTCACTTTATATGAAAAATAATGTTCGGGTGATTGTCCGTCTTTGTGGGGTTCGTGGGCATGGCATGCTCACGTATGTGTTTATGGATTTCGTAGGGATGGATAATCATTTGAATGATTTATGAGACCACGTAACTTGCTTCATTTACTTTTGTCTGGTTGGTTGGAAGAGATTGCCGCCTGGCAATAAGCCCACCAGGTTGTATTGCAATAAAAGTGTTAAATAAATAAATAAATAGGTAAAACCAGTGACGAAGTGGTCTTACTTATTCCTTCATTACAAGTTTCATATACGAATATTTGTCCTAAATACTAAAACTCCCAGCTGAAAATGACACTTTCGTTATATACGATACGATCTGGCAGATTTATTGTCATGTGAAAAAAATCATGTTGATTAAATCAATTGTAAACAAAATTAATAAAACTAAAAATTCTTACCCATTTTTGGAAAAAATACTGTCATAGGTTAATACTTATAAGTTGATTGTTTTTTTTTTCAAAATATATTTGACGTTTTTCAGATTATCCAGACAATAATCAACCAAAACCTGATCGACCCTTCGACAATTCCAATGGCTTTAGTGGATTGCTAAACTGGCTTCCAAATGGCTTAATAACCGAAGACCACTGGCCCACAAGACCCTCGCGCCCCAACAGACCACACAAACCCCACAAACCTCAGTGGCCCAATAGACCTCCGTTTAGACCCCCAAATAAGCCACTGTTTAAGCCCACATATAGACCCCCGTATAAACCCCAAAAACCTTCTGGTTTTAATCCTCCTGGGTGGTTCTGGGGATGGTTTGGTCAAGGGCCTAATAGACCTCAAAAACCAAATCGACCCTGGGGGAACAAGCCAGGTGGAGGCAATGGTAGGACATATGTGTATTCTTATTTATTGTTTTATTTAAATATTAACATATAATGCTTTTTAAAGTCTTTAGGCATTACAAATCAAACTCATCTATATCGGATAAGGTAATGAGGTTTTCCATTACTTAGACATTTGTCAAAGAATTCGGCTTTAACTTTGTGTAACTCCATGCTAAAACATTCAATAAAAATTAACTTTGTTATTCTACTAACAACTATACATTAATCATCGCGATACGTATTTAGATATAGCTCCTATATCGGGTCTCTCTTTAGGCGGAATAGTCCCTGTTTATCAAAAGAGCGATGCTAAGGTTAAATTAATTTTAATATTCATTAAAAATCAATTTAGAATCATTCGAGATACACAAAGCAAAAATAAAACCCTTCCTTTTCTTTTGATTGATATCTCACTTTACATGAAAAATAATGTTCGGGCGATTGTCCGTCTTTTTTTTTTTTCTTATTTCTCTTTTTAATCTGGCGAGTTTATTGCCATGTGGCAATCTCTTTCAACCAACCAGAAAGATGTTTTTATAGGCCCTAAGTGTTAACCAGACTGGAATCCTATGTAAAAAAATCTGGGTTCCAGCGGGGATCAAACCCGCAACCTCCGGATCGGCAGACAAGTGTCTTACCACCAGGCCATGGAGGTCTTTGTGGGGTCCGTGGGCATATGCTCACGTATGTCTTCTTCTTGGTTTATGTCGTATGACCTGTTTGTGATGGTAGGCTGCCCTGGGATGATGACGTCCAGCTGTCCCTCAATCTTTTCGGCGGTATTCTTGGTAATCTCCTGCTGTTAAGGTTTTCAGTCTTAGCGATTCTTACCAGTCTTATATCCTCCATGAGGTCCACATGATCCCTCCAGAAGCGCCTTCTGTTTCTTCCCCACCTCACTATGTATTCAACACCACAGACAGACCTTATCGTCTCATTTCTGATCCGATCTCTAAGAGTTCAGCCTGCGATGGAGGGTAAGGCTCTCATTTCCGTCACTCTGAGAAGGTTTTTTGTGCTGTTGGTATCGGCTCTTGCTTCTATCCCATATGTCATGATGGGGCGGACGCATGTCTTATATATCCTGACCTTACTTTATGTGTTTATGGATTTCGTGGGGATGGATAGTCATTTGAATGATTTATGCGACCACGTAACTTGCTTCATTTACCTTTGTCTGGTTGGCTGAAAGAGATTGCCGCCTGGCAATAATTCCGCCAGATTGTATTTGCAATAAAAGTGTTAAATAAATAAAGCAGTAAACGAAAATAAATAAATAACCAAAAAATGCAAAAGATTTCATCCCTCTTAAAAAATCATTTCGCCTGAAGAGAACCTCGAGATAGGAGGTAGAAACAGGTGTCGTGAGCATTCATATAATAAGTGCACTAACAAAGCTTGTTAATTTAGAATCATATTCCGACTGTTTTGGCACTAATTACTTATTTTAATTTTTCCAAGAGCTTTGGGTTTTATGAATATATTTTTTAAAAAGCATAACCCTTCTGCCAATACAAGTGAATAAATACACGCATACATACCAAAACGTCATTTCCCTGACGAGATAGACAGAGAGGAAGGAGCGACAGACTTTCCTATATCGACACATCCTTAACCTCTTGTACATTCATACAACTCCTTCGATTTCTTTGACTTTCTACGTGTCCTTTCAAAATACCATACACTTGATCCAACAATACTTTCCTTGGTCTTCCTCATGTGAAACAAATGAATGAAGAAAGACTAACAAAACAAAGATATCAGTGCAAATGTGGGTGGCAGGGGTGTGAGAGGAACACTAAAAGAAAACATGGTTGATAAAGTGATATTTTGAAAGAAGGTAATGTAAGAAAGAAGAGAAATCGTAGAAACTGTGCATGGGGTGAAATATGTATGTCGAGATAAAAGTCTGTCGCTCTCTCTCTGCCTACCCCAGCAGGGAAACGACTTGATGGTATGTATGTATGATTTTTTTTAAACTTTGCCAAATCATGTCATTTAAAAATATGGTGCATTTTCAGGTTTTGCATAATGCAAATTCCTTATTTCCAGAAGACATAAAGCCAGTGTACGAAAATATTGATGATGAACCAGAAAATGTGTCTTGGAGACCAGGCGCCGTCGTCGGTGGACCCAGCAACGACATAATCGCTGTAACCCAAGACCTCTCCAGCTGGAACCGACCTCCAACACCTCGACCGACAAGACCTTCGATCCCGGGATATGACAACGCGAATAACAACCCTAGGGGAAACCCAGGACTTGTAGGTTCATTCGTGGATCTGCTATTCAAGAAGTAAAACATGTACTATTTAGTCTTAAAATCTGATTTCGTGTAGTAAAGCGATGAACTATTCAGAAATTTTAAGTAATTTGAGGCGAGTCAAAGAATGCTAATAGTTAAATCCCTAAATTTAAGTTACTCGCTTCAGTTAGTGAGATATAATACATCTGTTTTGTAAAGCATGACATAGCCCTGCAGTCTTAAAACTGTGATTCGAGATAATCCGTGCAATTATGCTGTTAAAAATACGAGTATATACTACCTTGATCAAAATGTGTTAGGACCGGCCACCGTGTGGCGCTGTCAGTCAGCCGATTGGAATTCTTTTTTTTGTTAGGTTACCACGTCTATCATTAACACTTCCCTTTGAATTTCAGCGTCATAGCTTGACATTTGTAAAAGTTACGCTGTACTGAGTACATCTACCTTTGTGCGTGTTTTCGATTTTTTACAAGTTTGAAAATGGCATCAACTGTGCATCAACGAGTTTGCATTAAATTTTGTGTGAAAAACGGATTTAACGGTCCGCAGACCTTGGATATGTTGGAGAAGTGTTTTTCAGTGGCATGAACGCTTCAGAATTGATCGTGAGTCGGTCGAGGATGACGAACGCAGTGGCAGTCGAAAACCGAGGAAAACATCGATAAAATCAAAGAAATGTTGGCCGAAAACCGCAAATTGACCATCAGAGAGCTGGCAGAGGGCTTGAACATTGCTTATGGATCTGCTCAAGACATTTTGGTTAGTGATTTGGGCCTCAGACGTGTCGCTGCAAAACTGGTGCCGAAAGACCTCAATTTCATGCAAAAAAGGACTGCATTGAAATCGCGAAAGACATGATTTCCATGAGTTTTTTTATCAAAAACAACACGACTACTATCCAGCAGTCTTTGAATTCACCTGATCTGGCTCCCTGCGACCTTTTCATGTTCAACCGACTTAAAAAACCGCTTCGCGGAACGCGTTACAGCACCCGAGAGGATGTCATGAAAAAATCGAAGACGGCTCTGATGGACATACCGAAAATTGAGTACCAGCGGTGTTTCGAGGATTGGATCAAGCGCTGGCGTAAGTGCGTTGCAGTTGATGGGGAGTACTTTGAAGGGGATCATATCGATTTTGATGAATAAACTTGTATTTTCGATTTTATGAATAAAGTACTAAAACTTTTTGATCAAGGTAGTAGATCTTTTCGTATCGCTATGTTAGCATTCAAGCTCAAATGTATGCCATAGATCAAATCGATAAAATTTATGATACACATTCTTTTCATGCCTCTTGACTGGCCCATATTATGAGCTTCAATATTTTTCAATAGGACTATGAAGTCTTTAGATTTCGTTGAGTTTCTTTCATATCGCTTAGTTAGCAATCAAGCTCATATGTATGCCATACATCAGATTTCTAAAATTTATCTTATAAAGGGTCTTTCAAATTGAGCGGTTTTTTTATTCTATAAAACACACAATTTGCTTTGATTTCAAAAAACTTTTTATTGGTCATTGAAGTATATTGTATGACATTTAAACACATAAAAACAATATCCGCCAAATGTCCACCTCTTGCAGCTCCACAGATGTCCACTCTTTTGTCAACATTTTTGATGACATTTTGGCATAATTGCGGTTCTAACTCACCAATAACGCGAATAATTTCGTCCTTCAGCTCAGGAATTGATCGGGGGTCATTCTTATAGACCTGGCTTTTCACGTAACCCAAGAGAAAATAGTCAAACGGTGTCAGATCACATGATCTTGGAGGCCAATTAACATCACCGTTCCGGAGATTACAATACATAAAATAATTCTCAATTTGAACGCGTTGTTGTATTGTATACGACTCCATTTTTATAAATGCCATACATTACACTTCTCAGATGTCACAAGACCCAAGCAAGTTTGCGACGCCATCAGTGTTTTATCCAAGAATTAAAAAAAACCGCTCAATTTAAAAGACCCTATATATTCAATGCGATTCTTATCCCTTAAATAGCACGTAATATGCACCACAATGTATTTCAATCAAATGTTGTGAAACTGTCAGTTTTTTCTCATATCGCTAAGTTAGCATTCAAGCTCAAATGTATGCCATACTCGTCGATTAAATCGTTCAAGTTTATGATACGCACTCAGTGAGATTCTTATCTGTTAATTGGCCCATAATATGAGCCTCGATGTTTCGTTGTGGAATTGTGCAAAATGTCAAGAAATAGAGCCCACTTAACTCAATAAGTGTTTTCATGTCGTTATGTCAATATAATACATATCATCCAGTGTATATTTTATATGGTAGCGATTTGATATCATAGACCAAATCGCTACCATATTAAATATACACTGGGTGATATGTACTTTCTGTCTTAACATTATATTTTAAATCTCACGATCCCACTCTGATCCCATGATAAAACTTGGTGAACGTACATAAAAATAATATTTAAAACATTATTTTTTTAAATTGTCGTTTATCTCTCACTAGCTTACATGTTAATAGATACAGACAGACACCTTGTTTACTGGGGACACAACGAATGAAAGGCAATAAACACAGATCCATATAAATTGAGTTTCTACATTAAATTATTTGTTGTTTGTCTTGTTTTTCATAAATTATATATTCATAAAATTGTCACGTAAATATATAAAATAAATCAACTGACGCTCAAGAAAATGTCAAGGAGGGAGGTAGAATTTTTATTTAAATTGGGAGAATTTCATGTGCAATAAAACCTCAACTTGAAAAGTTATTATAGTTTGGAAATTCTAGGATGAGTCCTGTGACAGCTCACAAATTTGCTCCAATACAATCTTATGTAATGTATTTAACTAAATAACCTGCGATTTATTAGAATTGAAGCTTATATTAAAGTTGATAAAATAATTAAAATTACTGAACATCGTTACAAGGTTGTATCGGGGCAAATTTGTGAGCTGTCACAGGACTCATCCTAGAATTTCCGAACTATAGAACATGTTTAAAGCTAAAATAAAACGAATATAACGGGCAAATATAATATTTAGTATCGTACACGTAGATTTATGTTTTAAAATGCACCCTGGTGATAAAAATATAATTATTATTTATTTAAATTGTACATAAATTATTTGTAAATAATAATAAATAATACATTTAGTTTGAAACATGCTGGTTTTATTCAAATTTCTTACCTGCTTTAGGGATGATAACTCTCAGGACCATTAATAATAATTATTATTAACGTGTTCCTCGCGGGAAGCACAAACGCCTGTGATCTGATATGTAGCATTCCTTTGTGTATTTTACGTAATGTTTAGTTTATCTCCTTTATTTAATGAGTCTCCTTAAGAGTAATGACTATTATTTATTATCCGAAAATTACTTGAATGTCATGTTTACTTGGTGGTGTAATCAAATATCAGTGGTTCTAAACAAAATACGCGTTTAAACTTAGAAATTAAAAAACGCCGAAATCGTGCCACGCACAGGATTCGTGGAATTTGATTTTTAACGCGGTGTACAGGTTAAAGGACAATTTATGTAGTGCGGTTTAGAAAGCAGACTCTCGTCAAAGATGATTCAACTCGGGACACAAACCTATTATTATTGACATATTAAAAATATCACATATAAATATATAGGGGTTTCCAATAGAATTTAAAATTACGCGCCATTTCGAAACTGTCAAACATACAGCAGCCATGTTTTACAATTGTTTTCTAGAAGTGTGGGAAATTAATACAGTTTTATTATGAAAGTTATCGGAATATTAAAAATGCGCTTCGTCAAATTCGGGCTGTTTTTCCTCCCGATGGAGTTCCAAACTTCGATACCTTGAATATTTTAATGAAAATAAATAAAGAATTTGGTTCTAATACAAAAAAAGGGGCTGGAATAAATAAACACCGAAACATCAGTGTTCATCTCGTTGTGTTGTGAATGTGTCGGAGAACAACTGTCAACATCAATTTCCAATTGCTGAAAACGATGACGAATTATTCTTCATCGTTTTCAGCAATTGAAAATTTCCAGAAGCTTTGTGTTTGTATGCTTATATGTTAAGATTCAATTGTACCAAGAACTCAACCCAGTTGATCATACGTTCGTCGATTGATGTTGAAACAAGCAAATTGATGATCATTTTTTAAACAAAAATATTTTCAGCGATGAAACACATTTTAACTTAAATGGATACCAGCCAAATTGTCGCATTTGAGGACAGTATTGTTTAAGATATTGTCGGTAGAGTATCTCAAACGTTAATAACATCCAAAGTATGGAAAATATGAGTATCGCGCCGTCATTAAGTTTCTCACAAAATAAGGTAAAACACATCAAATAATTTTGGAAGAAATGTTAGCGATTTACGGGGGAAAACCATGGTTTACAAGTGACATAAGAGAGAATCGATTGAAGACGACCTCCGACCAAGACGACCTGTTGAGGCTACTTCTTCAAACATTGTTAAAAAAGTAAAAAAAAGCTTGTGCTGGAAGATGTCTCTCAAAATAGACATCTTGCAGAGATGGTTGGAGTATTCGTGAATATATACCATTATTCTCTAACATACGAGTATGTAACATATACTCGTAGATGTATCATAAATTACAAGGTTCGCGATGCTTAAAGATCTGGGTGTCTTGTTCCACAACAATCTCGCGTTTGGTCCTCACATAGAAGTTATGTGCAACTCAGCTTATAAAACTCTAGGATTTGTTATGAGAATCTCTAAGTCGTTTGAAAACCAATTGGTGCTCAAAACGTTGTTTAATTCATTGATCCGTAGCAAGCTAGAAAGCAATGCTTGCATTTGGAGCCCGGTGGGGGCGCAGAACTCGCTCATGGTGGAGAAAGTACAAAAAAAATATCTACGATATCTCTATATGAGAGAGTTCGGTGTCTATCCATGACTTTATCCTACTCAGTTCCTACTGGGCTTGCTCGGGTATAACTCCTTGAGCGTAAGAAGAGATCTGCGTCTCCTGGTATACGTTGTCAAACTCGTTCGAGGAGTTGTGAGCTGTCCAGCATTACTACAAAGATTAGCGTTAAATGTTCCTAACAATTACACTAGACTGCGCCGGCAAGAACTGTTCTCAATAACATACGCAAGAACGGGTCTTCCAGCCGCTATGCCTATTGGAAGGGTCTTAACTCTTCTGAACGGGACTGCTTCGGATATTGACATATTTCATATCACATTACCAAAAGCAAAAATAAATTTTCTTCTTAGATTGAGCGCGTTAGAAAGCACTCATCAACATACTTAAGTGACTGAATATATGTGTATGCATATGCATTATTTTTTGTAATATGTTTGTGTGTTTCGTTTCTATGCATATGCATTATTTTTTATAATTTTTAAGTTTTTTTTCTATGTAATTTTTCTTCTTTTTTAATGTCTTGTATTTTTCAAAGTACGAATAATTGGGTTAAGCCTGTTTTGAAAAAAATAATAAATAAATATTAATTGAGCATTCCTCTACCAAGTCCGTTTGATATTTAAGAATTAGATAAAAAAATATTCTCTTATCAAAGAAGTATTCCAAACAAGCTCAAATTATGATAAGTGATAAGTGTAATCAGTGACTAGGGTGACCAGATGCTCTGGTCAGATGTGACAGTATCGATTTTAATATTTGATCAAGAAACTCGCTTTTTAATATTAGTGAAATGAGACAAGAAAAGTAATGATGCCTCTTTTACAAAGCGCCGATGGTACTCCTGAATATATAGGTTGGACAATCAGTATTATCATTGTCTGGACTTCCATGTAACTTTGACATCTTACAAGAATAAATCAACCGTTTCAATACCAAGAACGGATTTATCCTCAAAATGAATCCGTACCGCAAAGGCCTTCGCGATTATATCAGTGTTCATATTGTTAAGCTTATTTTACATATTTTCCAATTAGTACAGCTACTGCCATCTCTGTAGAAAATTATAAGTATTTTTGTCCCTTGTTATTGTAAAATGATTTCTGATCGATGTCTTTTTTTTTAAAGTGATCCATTTCACAGCCTGTATGTATCACTAGGGCTAACGCGTTAGTATTTTTTAATTGTTTATAGTTATTCAACAATTTTAAATAATTTATTCTTGTAGAATAAATTAAATAAGTTAGATAACTTTGATGTTTTTATCGTGTTAGGCTTGTCTTATTCTGGGTTTGCATTTTTATTGTATAACACTTCTTACATGTCAATATTGATTTTGAATAACCAACGTTTCCTTAATCGAATTCTTTAAATCCACTGGAATGATCATGTCACAAATTTCTTGGTCTTGCAACACTCCTACTGGAAAACTATAGAGGATATGGTTGCAATGGGTGATCATAGGCTCTCAAAACGCGTCTTATACTGGGAAGTAATGGGCAAGCGAAGAGTTCGTTGGCAGAGAAAGCACTATAAGGATAGTTTGCGAGAATCGCTGACTTTGTGTGGGGCGCCTGAGGACTAGTAGCAGGTGGGTCAGGACCGTGGAGGTAAGGGATCCATCTGTTATCTGGTTGATGGCATCTCAACGGCTGTGAGAAACAGTCAGTGCGCTGCGAACATACGTCAGCATTGCCAGGAGACTCAGAAGGATCCATATATCTCTTACATCTGAGAGAGGGAGTGCACATCTAGGATCGGGCTATTTTCTCACAGAAGATTTTTTTTTTTTTTTTTTCAGAACAGGCTTAGCCCAATTATTTTGAAATTTACAAGACATTAAACAAGAAGAAAAATTATATAGAAAAAAAATTAAAAATTATATAAAATAAAAAATAATGCATATGCATACAAACGAGTATATACACACACATATGATACACATATATTCAGTCACTTAAGTATGTTGATGAGTGCTTTCTAATGCCCTCAATCTAAGAAGAAAATTTACTTTTGCTTCTGGTAATGTGATATGAAATATGTCAATATCCGAAGCAGTCCCGTTCAGAAGAGTTAAGGCCCTTCCAACAGGCATAGCGACTGGAAGACCCGTTCTTGCGTATGTTATTGAGAACAGTTCTTGCCGGCGCAGTCTAGTGTAATTGTTAGGAACATTTAACGTTAATCTTTGTAGTAATGCTGGACAGCTCACAACTCTTCGAACGAGTTTGACAACGTATACCAGGAGACGCAGATCAAGATCACATGATCGACGTAGGAGAGCAACTCATGATTGACGTTGGAGTGGCTAGGAGGTCCTCGCACTGTCTCCTGGTGGTCCAGCAACGATGACGATTTTGAATAATATTTATTTTTTATCATGAAAGATCATTGGACAGTTTAAACAATAAATAAATAATTAAAGATACTTTTGATAAAACAGATCACAGATGAACTACGAAAGGATAATAAGACAAGAAAAATACTTAAATAATGTCCTTATCCATGGTCATCTTATTCTAATACAACAATAGACACCGCACTCAACAATCAGTATTAAAGAGTTTTCCGTCCCAATTTACGCTTTTCAAAATTTGGTAACCCTATCGACAATGAATTGATTTAATTGGACGCATTTAAGCAAAAAATATTCAACTCTCGTTTATCCTTTTTGAGATATTAAAAAAAATAACTTCAAAAATAGCATACTGTATTTGTGTCCTAATTGGTAACACGTCGATCATCTAATTTTACAGAAGCCTGATTTTTCTTTTTAAAAAAATATTCCAGTTTGTTTTCACTCTTTAACATATTTCTGGTTGATTGGAAGATATTGGCAAACGGCAATAAGCCCGCTAGGTTGTACTTTATACAAGGAAAGTGTAATACAATGCAATACAATTTATATTTCAATAACGGTATTTTGACAAATGTCACTCCTAAGATACTTCTTGAGTAAGGCTTTAATATGTTTAAAAGTGAGTGTTTCCTGCTCTTTTCCGGCTTGCCTAAGATCTCGACCTTTCTGATGAAATGATTATCTAAGAGGAATGTGAACTCACCAGATAGCTGGCGACAGTCGAAACAACGATGAGTCTAACAAGAAGGATTTTCGAAAAGTAGACCCACATACTCGTAGATGGAGCCATTGCCTGACTAGTAGTATTAGCTGGGACGACCAAAGTCTGAGTGAATGTAATGGAATACAAGTAGCCTGAACGAGTGGACTTGTTCTTGCAGGGCATAGGGGCTATCAGTTCGATATTTCATCGACGCAGCTTCCTTTCACCCAAAAATATGCTCCTCTTCTATAAAACCCTTATTCGTCCTATCTTGACCTATGCTTCACCCGTTTGGGGTAGTGTCACCAACACGGATCACCTAAAACTCCAGAGAGTGCAGAACAAGGCATTCAAGATATCTTTTAACACCCATCCCAGAACAAACCTTACTCAACTTCACGCCGAACAGCGAGAAGAAACCCTACAACACCACATCCTCGCTTGGGCCGTGAAGTTCTATAAAAGCCAACAAAACCACAGCAATCCCTTAGTCGCTGCCCTGGGGGCTTACGAGAGTAAATCCGACCTACCCTTCCGTTATAAGCACAGGCTCCCGAAGCATTATCTGTTGCCTGACTAGTCCACCTACAGTATTAGCTGGGACGACCAAGGTCTGAGTGAATGTGATGGAATACAAGTAGCCTGAACGAGTGGACTTCTTGCTAAATAATTAGTTGTAAGAATTGTTATCAAGTTATAAGTAGATTGTATGTGTTAATTATTTCTAAGAAATCATAAGATTGTAAAAAAATAAAAATAAAATGACATGTAGGAAAATAAGATTAAGTAAGTGCATAAATTATATTATATAATTAAGATTAGTTAAGTAATAAATGTGTATATAGGTATAGCCTTGACAAATATTTGTACAATGTATTACTTTGTTTAATAAAAAAAAATTTGGAGCTAGGATAAAAAAAATTTGGAGCTAGGATAAAAAAAAATTGGAACTAGGATAAAAAAAAATCGTATTATGTTATGTATGTTACTATCCTGCACACATATATTTTAGAGTACCAAACAAATGAAGCATTTTCATTATTTCAAATAATTTGAACTGAACGTGTTTTGTGTGTTGGATTTTTTTCGCATATATAGTCCAGTTTCATATAGCTGACAGTGCAAATTGTGTTTATATACACAGTATATATATTTAAAGAACGAACTTAGTTTCGATATGTAACACGCTCCAAGTAGTGCATTTCTCTCCAAGAGAATCGGTTTTATATATAACTATTTTTACTTCTTCCTTGATTGTTGCAGAATCGTGTCACTTTAGATTGACAAGTGCCTGTAAAATATTAGTTACAATGACTTGTATAGTAAAATACGAATGTTTTGTTTAAAATCGATTTCATTGTCGAATTAAAAGGTTGCAATTTTTTTAATCAAAATGTCTCAGCAATTGATTCCTGGTAAATTGACTCTTGACGATCCGAGGTTTCGGATATCCTACTTGCAACATGGGTCTTCTGCGTGGGTTGGAGGAATGATTACTTCACTTTTCAGTAAGTTTATTTTGTTATCTTATGATGCAATGATTATGTGGTTTAATATTTCGAAAGAGGTGAAGCAAGGATGTAATATGTCACCCTGATTATTGAATTTTTATTTAGTTTGGTAAGATAAAAATGACGATCGAGAAAGTACGTGGATTGCAATATGATAATTACATGAGAGGATTTACGAATAATGAATATGCTGATGATATGAGAGGATTTACGAATAATGAATATGTTGATGATATGCTAATGACATGAGAGGATTTACGAATAATGAATATGCTGATGACATGAGAGGATTTACGAATAATGAATATGCTGATGATATGAGAGGATTTACGAATAATGAATATGTTGATGATATGCTAATGACATGAGAGGATTTACGAATAATGAATATGCTGATGACATGAGAGGATTTACGAATAATGAATATGCTGATGATATGAGAGGATTTACGAATAATGAATATGTTGATGATATGCTAATGACATGAGAGGATTTACGAATAATGAATATGCTGATGACATGAGAGGATTTACGAATAATGAATATGCTGATGATATGTTAATGACATGAGAGGATTTACGAATAATGAATATAGAATATATTTATCAAATTGTATGAGAATAATAATAATAAAAAATTACAATTTATCAACTTAGAGAGCAAACTCTCCTCAAATGCGTTCTTAATCAAGATTCGAACCCAATTTAAAAAAATGATAAGACCTTCCAAAAAGGATTGTCTTTAAGTGCTTCCTAAAGTTGCGCACGCCAACCATATCTCTGACACTAAGAGGCAGACCATTCCACACCACAAGACCAGCAACTGCAAAAAGTCTATTATACGAGTTATATCTCGCCCTGTTGGATTAATTTGGAAAAACCAATTTATTATATAAAAAAATCGACCTTGAAGTTTTACTTCTCTTCGAACAAACATCTCTCAGACATAGATTCGAAAACTATTTTATTTTTTATTTTTATTTATTTTACACGTGACAAGAAATATGATATACATCATTTGCGAAAAAACAACAGGTGATTCAATTTGCACGAACAATTTTAATGGATCTGGGTTTGTTGCCTTTCATTTGTCGTGTCCCCAGTAAACTAGGATTATCTCATTGAGGACATTTGGCATGAAAAAAATTGACATTTGGCATTGGAACATATGAAACCCCGTTGCACATTGTCGTCAACCTGACAAACAGTGACACTCAATTACATATGTGTACCGGACAGGTACAAAGACTGTATATAGGTGGTTGGTTGCCGCGTAGCGCTCAGAGAATCGAGCTAGCGAATTCCGTAGCGAAGATCCAGCAGAAGAAGAAGAAGACGAGCAGGGAGAGATTCCTCTCAGGCAGTCGAAGTAGGGTAGCGGGTCTCAAGTAAAAACACGGTAAAATCGGTATAACTGAGAATTATTTAATGACGAACTAATTTCCAAATTGGGGGGCCCTCTATATTAATGGTCAGTCGGCCGTCACAAGCGCCCATCGCCCGCGAAATACAACAACTTTGGGGGTTTTGGGCCCTGCTTACGCCGACTGGCCCCCGACCTACTCCGATCGCACCGCTACACCAGTCACTTATTTCCAGTGCGGTCGCGAATGCGATCGGAGTCAAACAAATATATATTTTACATAGACATTCTAAACATTATTATAACAAATAGCATAGAATTACATGACAGTTATACATATAAAAGGTTCATACACAGATGAAATAGACAAATACATGTTTACATCAGTTTTATATATATATACAGATCTACACCTAAATGTCCTTTTCCTCATATCACATACTCACACACACGGGTGGCGGCACACGTCCGATACAATATGTATATATCACGCGAAATCAAACTCCTCACACTTCATCACTCCAGACAGACCAAAACATTCATCCCACAATATACCGCACATAATCATAAAAACAAAAATATACAACAACAGAAAACACAACACTCAAGAGCTCACACAAACCCTTTCCACAAGTCATTCCTCTTGCAAGCCCAAGTACTATAATGGAGATACGAGTATTCCATTTAGGGATTTGAATACAAAGAAACAAAGTTTGAAATCCGTTCGCGACATTTAAGCCAGTGTTGATTTTTTAGAAGCGGGCTAATATGGTAGTATTTATGACTATCATATATTAGCCTAGCAGCTGTATTGAAAACGAACTGGAGTCTAGAAATTTGTGAATCAAGTAAACTAAAATAAATAAAATTACTATAAACCAGACGCGACATAAGAAATGAATTAAAAAGAATTTTCATTTCCCTTGTTGGAAAATATCGACGTGCAAATGTAACTCTCTAAGACTATAGAAACGTGACGAAACAATAAAATCAATTTGTCTATCGAAGGAGTACTTTTTATTATGACATGCCTCAAGAAATTCGGTGCTATGTTTAGAAAATATACTAACACTTATAACTGATAAAGCATCCCTATCAAAAAGGTGCTGTCTACCACCCAGAAAACTTCTTTTTACTTAGATTAAATGTTTATGTGAAGGAAAAGATCTTAGAACAAATGTTTTGAAATCCAAAGTCAAAAAATTAATATACGAGTAATATGTGGAGAAACAGTGAACGATTAATATAAGTAGGAGGGATTTTGCTATTTGAGAAGTACTAGTGTATTCTCAGATGATGGAAAAATAGAAAAATATATTGAATGGAGAATCAGAAATCAAAGGTGGTGCATTAAAAACATAAAACCTAATTAAATAAATGTCAAGAACTCCCAAAAAACTGGTATTAAAAAGTGTATAACTAAATAAATCTAAAATAAGATTGTAAATGAGAGATGTGGAAGAAAAAAGCCCAAATATGTATAATCGGATCCAATGCATGAAATTTTGATAGAAGGAAAGAAATAGATTAAAAAAAACAAGATGTGAGAGAAAAGGTGTGGATGCAGAAGATGCGATGAAATTAGTGTGATAAGAAAGTCTACCGTATCTTAATAGTGTAATAGCGTTGAAAGCAGCGGCGGCCGGTCCCAAGGTGCGCTGAGCACCAACGCACCTCGAGACGCTAAGCGAATATGAATAATATCGCTGTTTCACGGTTTACTGTGCATCTCTGTTTGCCCTATATGAATTTTCATTTCCGTCTGGTGCGTATTGGAGATTGCTTCAGTAGTATTGGTAAACTTGGCCGGTCAATTTGAAAAGAATATTTTTTTAAATTATTTTTAAATTTTCACCTAAATAAAAATACTCGCACTATTTGTTAGTATTCTTATACATATTTAATCTATACAAAAAATTAACATTTTTGGAAGTCATGTTTGTATAATTTAATAATTGCGAATTATTTCTCCGGTTCAGCGCATCTCTAGACCGGCCGTCGTTGGTTGACAATACTAGTTTTTAAGACACTTAAAAATACGAATGTTTACTATATGCCCATTTTTAACATACAAGTTTTTAATGTTTATTGAGTAGTTTTCATAACTTATGTTAAACTTAACTATTTTGATTTTTTTAATAAATTACAATTAAAAATGTCAAAAATTCCGTGGTGTGTTATGAATTATTATTTATTTCCGCGTATTTAAGAAATTAATATATGTTTTAAGGTTATCGCACTATTAATCCCGATAAGTACGATAAAATATCATGTAATTGCATAATGCAATGTCAACTTGAAGTGTTTACATCCCACAGTTTGGGTTCCACTGATTAGTATCATAGACAATGACATTTTTGTTTATGGTAGAATACATATGGTGCGGTTGGTTCTTATTCTTTCCGGAAAACAACGTCTTAAAAGAAAAAAACAGATGTTTTCGGTGAAATGTCATGCGGGGTTGAAGAAAACCGGGGATGGCGAATTGTAAATAATTAAAACTTTCGACTTTTCTCATTCAAATTACAAATAGTGCCGTGTGTGAGTGCGATATTTCGACAACAAAAATATATACAAAAAAAAATGCGCAAATCGAAGGATTTTTTTTAAACGTGCAAGTTTTATGTTTTGTTATTAAAATAGTTTCACAATATTAAGTGAGGATGTCTCAGCCATTGGACCCTAGTAAATTAAATATCGACGACCCGAGGTTTCGGATAAGACCGCTGCAACAAGTAACAGCGGCATGGACCGGAGCTATGACGACTTCTCTATTTAGTAATGTGTTTATTTTGTATCTTATAACCGAATGTTTAACTATAAATGAGAAATTTCATCAATTTTAATATTATTCAGAGATACATTAATCGATTATATAGTGGACAAGTTTAATAATATGATTTGGTTGCTTATTTTTTGTTTCTTTTCTACACAACTAATTCAAATATGTAATGGCACTTCTATACAACTATCCAATACATATAATATTGGAACCTTTAGTTGTATTCAATGAGATTAATTATAATTTATGAATTTAACTGTATACATGGTTTGTTTGATGACCTTCAAAGTTGTATATTCAATTCCTTCAGGTAGATTAGGACATTTCTGTTTAAAACCAGATTAATTTAAATATTACATTTAAACATTATTAAGGAGTGTTCAGTTCATATCAATATATCAGTTTTAATAGAAACAATTTGCACGTGAAATAAAATATCTAAAATAAAGATATATTTCTTCTGTAGTTCATAAGAATCCAATTTAGGTCCCCATGTAGTTCACAAGGATCCAATTTAGGTCCCCTACTATTCCTCATATTAATAGACGACATTCAAAATTCCATAAGTCACTCGACATGTTTATTGTTCGCTGACGAAATGAAAGTTTTCAAAAAGATCAATTCACTTCATGACTGTGCACAGTTACAACAGGACCTAGACTCCCTAGTCTCCTGGAGTGAGCAAAATCATCTTCTGTTCAACATTAATAAATGTGTCTGTGTATCTTATAGCTGATCGTTTTCACCAATCCACCATCATTATACTATACAGGGAGTGGCACTAAACAAAGTTTCTGAATTCAAGGATTTGGGCGTAACCTTCGATGTCGGACTCACGTTCGTTAACCATGTCTCACGTTTGATATCTGACTATTACAAACTACTCGGTTTTATAATGAGAATATCAAGAGAATTTAACAGCACCGATATCCTCCGAAACTTATATAATTATCTAATTAGAACCAAATTAGAATATGCATCTACGGTTTGGGCTCCTCATCAGCTCAAATATAAAAACAATATAGAACAAATACAAAAAAAAATCCTCAGATATCTATGGTACAGAACAAAGGGCGATTACCCAAAATATGCTCACCATGCCGAACTTCTCACGGTGTGTATCTATAGAAGCCTTAAAACAAGAAGGCAAGAATCCATTGCGATATTCCTAATAAAGGTTTTCCAAGGTTCTTTTAACTGTCCCGCGATTCTAGAAGCACTAAGTTTATATGTACCCAATAAATATAGCCGTGCAAGGAATCACCCTCTGTTCTACATACCAACTTACAGGACGAATATCAATGCTAAACACTCAGTCACGTGTGGTATAGAGATATTGAACCAACTGAATGACACGGTTGATATATTCTCGGTACCGACTAGCAGTATGAGAAGAATCCTGGCTGATATTATTCCTAACGAATAAGCTAACGCTAGAAGCAGACACTCTTTGTGTAACAGGAGAAATCCGTGCAAAGTGGATGAAAATAAAAATAAAATAACTAAATATCCCAACTCCATGATAATTATTGACTATTTCTAGCAAACTATAATTTCAGATACCAACTGCCAGGGTAGTTCTTTTGTGTCCCTTTCTTAACAGTTCCAAACTCAAAGATCTTGTATACTGTGATTATGTTTTCAAACTGTCTTCTTTGTCTTAGGCAATATATAAAGAATTAGAGAATTTGTCATAAGTACAGTAGAGCACCGATTATCCGGAGCTCAATTATCTGTGAATTTGATTAACCGTGGTCCTCTGTAGTGCAATTTATTTTAGTAATCCTGAAAAAAAGATTCTTATTTTTAACAAGCATGCACATTTTGAAAATTACAAAACAAGGACCTTCTTATAAAATATATGGTTCGCATTATACCAATTGACTAACACTATTTAGTTGGTGGTGTTTCCCTGCGTCCACACTGACACGAAAACGTGTGGCTTCCCAATGTAATTGCCGTGGTATAATACTGGCTTTTAAAGCTTGTTTGTGTACTCATCTTGTGTCACAACATTTATCTAAAATTTTAACTCTTAAAATGTTTAACTCAATAAAACATTTGGATAAACCGTGTTTTTCAATTATCCACGCTTGAGTGTTCCTCAATTACCACAAATAATCGGCGCTCTACTATACTTGGCCTAGAAGAAGGGTTAAATTAAGATGAATGCTGCAGAGATGCGTGCACTAAGGAACATTTGTCGAGTGTCGAATATATGAAAGAAGGCAGAATGAAGACATTGGAAATGAATTCATTGATAAAATAGATGTTTTGAATAAGATGAAAAAAGGAGCTTTAAGATGATGTGGAGAAAATGGATGACAAAAGAATGACTAAGCGAGTATACAAATCAGAAATGCATGATGTGCGTGGAAGAGGTAGACCGAGGAAAATGTGGCAGGGTCAAATGGACTAGTTTTTTAAAGAAGGTAAAGTGAGAAGTATTATGCGTATCCAGAAAGTAAGTGTACTGAGGCTCTCACGACCGGATGGATTTTATTTTCGACATGTTGACCCTTCCTCTCCGCAACGAGACCGGTTCGAGGTCAGTACGTTGAGAAGTGTCGACGCGACAACACGTTTCGTGAAAAATGTCGATCCAATCTCCCGCCAAGTGCGAAATACGCGGCGTCATCCGTTATCTCGTTTGGAAGGGAAAACCTCCGGTTGAGGTTTATAATGAGGTGAAAACTGCATATGGTGATAAAGCTATGAATCGTACGAGTGTGTACAAGTGGTGTCGCGAGTTTAAAAACGGTCACGTCACACCTCTTCACCCTCCGCCAAAAAGTTCAAAACCACAATTTCAGCCAAGAAAATCATGGCATCCGTGTTTTGGGACTGTCAAGGCATAATTTGAATTGAATATATGCCTCAAGGGAAGTCATCCCATCAACTCTGCAAGATACTGTGAGACCCTAAAAAAATTGCGGAGGGCGATTCAGAACAAGAGGAGAGGCATGTTGACAAAGGGAGTCTGCCTGCTGCACGACAATGCCAGACCACACACGGCCAACGCCACGAAGGAACTGCTCGCCTCGTTTAAATGGGATGTCCTGAACCATCCCGCGCATTCCCCTGACCTAGCACCTTTAGATTACTATCTCTTTACCTCCCTGAAGCTGCACATGGGTGGAAAAAGGTTTTCAACCGACGAGGAGGTGGAGAAGTGGACGGAGGGGTTGGCGGGAAACTACTTCGAGGAAGGCATCAAAAAGTTGATACCCCGCTTCACCACCTGCATTGAGAGGAATGGCGACTATGTCGAAAAATAGCTTACATATGTACTACGGTAACCACGTAATTTTTTTGTTTAAATAAAAAAAATTGTAACCTACAAAAATTCAGTACACTTACTTTCTGGATATGCCTCGTATGAACAATAGATATAGGAATGTAGAGGTGGTAAAAGTTGTATGTTTGGAGATCTGTTATACCACAAGGGACACAAGGTGATATGTATATATGTATGCATACTATAAGTACAGTTTTGACAACTCTACAGTAACACTAGGATAAACTAAACTACACAAATGTCTAGACAAAACCTTAATGGTTTGTTTTTAATGACAGTTTAATCACATTGTTGTTTGTTATTCACCAAATATAACCTTACTTCCGTATAGTCTTATGATCATCTTCTTTAAAGAATAGCTAACTTTCACTACTCCTCTGTGATCCTGTTTAATCTGAATTATAAAATGATAATTTGAACCTCCTCATAAATATAAGAATCTCATTTTGGAGGTCACTTTAGAAATATCTTTATCGCTTCCAGTTTTATATCAACTGAAATTTATTTTACTTGTTGCTTGATACATAAATAACATCATATTTGTGAAACAATTGTATGGTTGATTCGAAGAGAGTGCCACCTGGTAATAATAAGTTGTTCAATTTCCTAAAGCTGAACGTGTTACTTCACATATACGAGGGTGGTCCGATAAGTACTTAGCCTACAAAAGAATAACAAAAATTTTGGAAAAGTGGCGATTTATTTCTCAACATAATCTCCTTTGAGTTCGATACACTTGACCCAGAGATGCTCCAACTTCTTTAACCCGTCTGAAAAATACGTTTTCTGGAGGTCTGCAAAGTAAGCCTCCGTGGCGGCGATAACCTCCTCATTCGACTCAAATTTCTCCCCGGCGAGTAACTTTTTCAAATTTGGAAACATAAAGAAGTTGCACGGGGCCAAATCCGGAAATACGGTGGATGGGGCAGCAGTTCGTAGCCTAATTCTACCAATTTGGCCGTGGCGACGGCGGAGGTGTGAGCCGGTGCGTTGTCATGATGGAAGAGCACTTTTTTCTTCGCCAAATGGGGCCGTTTTTTCTACAATTCGGCGTCGAATCAGCCCAATAATTCGACATAGTAGAGCCCTGTGACCGTTTTGCCCTTCTCCAGGAAGTAGATGTAGATCACACCTTTTGAATCCCAGAAAACGGTGGCCATCACCTTTCCGGCCGATAGGACAGTCTTCGCCTTCTTCGGAGCATGTTCGCCGGGTGAAGTCCACTGTTTCGACTGTTCTTTGGTCTCGGGTGTGTACCGTCCGATTCGGCTGAAATTTTGACAGCTGTCAACGAGAATGTACTACGCGATAAAAAATTGTTCTTGCGATAGTGGTGCCATCGGGCGGTGAGGCTAAGTACTTATCGGACCGCCCTCGTATATATATACAAAAATTTCTTTGTAATTCCTCTTCCCTTAGTAAGTTTTCTGCGGTTTTCGTACCAAATATATTTTTCTAAACATATGCAGATTCGAGGATGTACCTAATCTAATGGCCACAGCCACTAACTTCCTATTCTGACTCTCAACTTATATACATTTATTTTGTAATATTTTTTATGTCATTGATTCAAATTGAAAGTTAGAGGGTCCTTGAAAAGAGGCTGCTCTCAAAAAGATGCTGTATAAATTGTTCTTTTTATTATTATTATTACACCATACAATGTAATGTTGATCTTTTTTCCAGTCTTCACCGACGGGTTCAATCTTCATTACAACTCAGATTTTTTTTTAAAAAAAGATTCCAGTCGGGTTTTCACTTAAGGCCTCTTGAACATCTTTCTGATTGGTTTTAAGAAATTTGTTCCTGACAATAAACCCACCAGGTTGTACTGTATACAACGAAAGTGTAATACAATACAACCCTTCGTTTGCCCATTACTTCCCCGCTATAAGGTGTATTTTGGGAGCCTATTATTGCCCATGGATATCACATGTCTGGTCCACCTAAATTTATCCTCAACAACCCTGTCATCCGGTTTTACAGTTGAAGTGATGCAGGACTGTGACATTTGTGACGTTGATTACTCCAGTGGATCCGAAAGATGCAGCAAAAGAAACGCTGGTTGAACATTTCCAGGCTCCGAATGTACCTTCTATAGGGAACCCAAGTTCAGACCCACGGTGAAGTGTGAGAAGGACAATGACTTTGTAGACAAATATCTTAGAAGACTGGGAGATGTTCCTGCTGTAGTAATCATTAACACGTTCCGTGCCGCAGTACATTTTGAGAAAATAAGTACCTGCGCCACTAAACAAATTATAGTTTATATTATGTTTACATATATAGGCTTCATAAATAATGATTTATTTTAAAAAATAAACTGATTTTAGGTGATATTGTGAGCGTAGGTCACCGGTGACCTACGCGGCGTCGTACGGTAATACATGTATATACAACATAAACTTTTGTAGTCGAAACAAATTGTAGCATGCCTAATTTATTACTTATTATATTTTTTATTTATTTATGTAATATGTTATAGTGTTACGCCATAACATAATAATCTCTTCTGAGACAATAGCTCCAAAAAAAAGGGTCACAATGTTGCATAGACAATGCACCCTCATAAATTTCCAGAGTGTGACAAATGGATGGTCCCATTCATTATGTTATCCCTGGAATCTCTTCTATACCCCCTAGCCTAATTGTAGAGGCTAGTTTATCCTTGAAAAAAATAAACCGTAATAGCTTGCTCATGTACACCTGGAGGTTTATTAAAAATAATTGCATTTTCAAACAAAATTTTAGAAGTTTTTATGTGCATTATATTCAGGGGCGCCGTATAGGTCATATTCAATGTTAAAATTCGTAGTAAATGTGACCGCTGGCGCACTGGGACTGTTTATAAAAAAAAAACACGTAGGTCACCGGTGACCTATGTGGCGCCCTGGTCAAAAACACGGTAGGTCACCGGTGACCTACGCGGCGCGGAACGTGTTAATAATAAATAAAAGCATCAGTAAAACCGACAGTAGCATATTTATCTTGCGCCAGTAGATATCAAACTGACCATTTATAGGAACTAAAAAAGATGTATTAAGAGTCCAAATCTCTCAACATTGCTCTTTTGCTGGTAACACAATAGCAACATCACAAGAATATTGTTATTAATAGTTAAAATTTGTCTTTAGTGACTCCGCTGGATGTGGTTAAGATACGGATGCAGTCCCAACAGAAGGCGATGCTCTCCAACAAGTGCTATCTCTACTGTAATGGCCTGATGGACCATTTGTGTCCCTGTGGGCCTGGGATGACTCCTGTAAAAGGGGGAAGAATGTATTATACAGGGACTGTAGTGAGTACACAATTTATTTGTTATACTTGTAATACTACTAGGAATTCCTGTTTTAAGTTAACCAGCTTATCACATGTGTCAATTAAATGCTCTCATTACTAAAAAAAAAACCACATAAAAAAAAACAATCTAGATATAGGTGAGATTAGGACTTTTGTAGTTCAAGGAATGAAATAAAAAAAAAAACAGCACGATGCCACAAACAATAACCACACTCAAAACGGTATATGATGTACAATTACTAAGAATTCTACATTTTAACACAACAACCCGTGGACCAATTCGCTGCATATGAATAGTTTAACCCTTTCCACTCCTATGTGGAGTGTGGCTCGACATAGTATTTCTTACGCCAACTTCTATGTCGAGCTAGACTCCACATTATACGACGCAATTTCTAAAATGAATAAAAATTATTAAATCTGATTTTTTTTTCTTTCAAATACTTTATGATACTTAAAAAGGGACGGAATTTGTCATATTCAGACTTTCTACGCAGTTTTACATTGTTATTATTATTGTAATAGGACCAACACAGTCATTTGTAGTGCGCAGTAATTAACAATAGACATGCGGTATTCCACGAATTCAAGGTCCAAGGGATACTTTTATGATGTTTGCAGGTAGTTGGCCATATGATTCGAGTACCTATACTACTATTATCAGTAGTGAAGTGCCTTTGTCCTCGAAAAAAAGTGTGATACATTTTGAAAAAAAGTATTTCGATTTTTTTGTGATATTCGTATTTTTTTTGTGGTATAATGTGAATACATACATTTTATTCAATGAATATACTACGAAAGAAAGTATGCAAAGAATATCACATAAAAGATTTAGAAACAAATTATTGATGAGTCTAATCGGAGACTTTCGTGCACCGATACAAAACTTTCGTGCACCGATATCGTCTGTGGACAAACCGGGCCGTTTGTCCACAGACGATACTATACAGCGATTGGATGGGAAGAGTAATTTTATTTTACCCATAACAACACAAGGACTATATGGTTAAGAGACAAAATAAAAAGCTCACGCATTCGTGGAAGCCTAGGTGTTACATACATCAACAGCAAGATGGAGGAGAGGCGATTGAGATGGTATGGGCACGTTGGACGCAGACCACCCGATCACATTGTGAATCAGGCAATCTCCATGGGTCTTCCTCATATAACAACCAGAGGAAGACCAAAGAATTCATGGGTGGTGCAAAAAGATAACCTGATGCAGAGGCACGGCCTGGGGGACGTAGTCTGACACAGAAGAGCATACAACCTGAGGACGAGGAGAACTGACCCTAACAGTCTTCGCAGACAGTGAGTTGGGATGGAGCCAGGGAGAAGAAGAACACAAGGACGATGGTGTGTTCCAATCGGAAGGAGGGAGAAAATAAACTACATTCTATTGTGATACTCGTACTTGTGATAGGAAGTCCGGCCTTTATCCGGGAGAATGTTTTAAAAAGTACCATACTTTGAGAAATTATAAATAATTCTGGTAAATAAATTAGTTGAGTATATACATTTATATTTATTTACTACCTTACTACTTAATATAAACAAGAAAAAAATAATTGCGCACTCTACACTGTTCCAATACAACACTTTATTGAGACCCCTTTTTTTTGTCTATTTTGTAAATTAATTAAGGAGTTTGTGGTAGGTAAAAAAATATAATTTAAGAGTATAAAAAGTTACTATTAGTAATATAATTTAAGAGTATAAACTACTTATTTATATTTCTACGAAATATACGAGGGTTATCCAGAAACTAAGGTTACAAGGGCTCCTGAGGCCGGGGGAAATTTTTTGTTTCAAAGTTGCTGCAGCTGGCGTGTAGGGGGGATCCTAACGGTCAGTTTGTTTGGTCTCGCGTGTTTGTCGGCCATTTTGTTCAGTCACAGTAAATTCTTCCGATGGAGAGGTCGTCGTGCGCTCCCGCCAACTCTCGTCCGTGCGAGACCCGCTTGGTCATTAGTTTTTTTACTTTGCAGAACAATACCGCCACGAATATCCATCGGAAGCTCGTGGAAGTTTATGGTAGTGATGTGATGAGTCAACAACATGTCACGAAGTGGGTTAGGTTGTTCAGAGAAGGCCGTACTGATACGACGAGGCAAGGCAGTGATTTCTGACAAATTTGTGCAAAAATTGAAGAACAAGTGCAAAATGACCGCCGTGTGACGCTTGAAGACCTTCACGAAGAATTTCCTGACATTTTTCGAAGTCTCCTTGGTAATATTGTGTCGGAAAAACTTGGTTACAAGAAGTTGTGTGCGAGATGGGTGCCCAGAATGCTCACACCGGAGCACCGTCAAATTCGCGTGACCGCCGCGCGTGAAGTTTTGGATCTTTGTGCACAGGAGGGAGAAGCTTTTCTGGACTCGATCGTGACGGGGGATGAGACGTGGGTGTGTCACTACACCCCAACAATTTTTCAACGATCAGGAGGTCGAGGAAGCTGTGAAGAAGTAGCTTAAAGAGCTGGCGGCGGAGGTCTATGACACTGGCATACAAAAGCTGGTGCCCCGACTACAGAAATGTCTCGATCTCGACGGCAATTACGTTGAAAAATAGTTCAATATATTTGTGAAGTATCCTGTGAATTTCAATCGAATACAAGCATTTTTCGATCCTGCATAAATGTTGTAACCTTACTTTCTGGATGACCCTCGTAGTTTCAATATTTTCGAAAAACGATTGATTGAGTAAAATAGTACAAAAATATGTGATGTTCTAAATTAATATTGTGGTAAAACAATGCGATATATTTTTGCTTGTTTTATGTGGAATAAATTCGGGACTGATTGAAATAAACGATATATGCGGGAAAATGATTATTCGACGAATGATCAATCAAGGTTTCACTGTATATACATAAAAATGTTAACATTTTTCAAGACGACGGTAAAAAGGCATTATACTGGAAACAGATGAATGTCTTTCCTCTATCCTCTTGAAATTTTTTAACCCTCTTTGTTCTACAGAATGATTTTCTGATTGAGCTGTTTCCAGTTACTTGAGTTTGTGTATTGATATAAAAATGTATGGTTTCAGGATGCCATGATAAAGATTGCCAGGTTCGAAGGATTCACAACCCTCTGGTCCGGATTGAGTCCTACATTGTTTCTAGCACTGCCCAGCACAGTTATATATTTCGTATTTTATGAACAGATGAGAGTACGCTTAAAAGATATATACTCGGAGCGAACTGGAAAAGGTATGTGGGATATAATATTTTATAATAAAATTAACTTGTAACAGGATACTTTACAATATTCTTAATATACTACCTTGATCAAAAAGTTTTAGGACTTTATTCATAAAATCGAAAATACAAGTTTATTCATCAAAATCGATATGGTCCCCTTCAAAGTACTCCCCATCGACTGCAACGCACTTACGCCAGCGCTTGATCCATTCCTCGAAACACCGCTGGTACTCAATTTTCGGTATGTCCATCAGAGCCGTCTTCGATTTTTTCATGACATCTTCTCGGGTGCTGTAACGCGTTCCGCGAAGCGGTTTTTTTAGTCGGTTGAACAGGAAAAAGTCGCAGGGAGCCAGATCAGGTGAATTCAAAGGCTGCTGGGGATAGTAATCGTGTTGTTTTTGGTCAAAAACTCATGGAAATCATGTCTTTCGCGATTTCAACGCGGTCCTTTTTTTGCATGAAATTGAGGTCTTTCGGCACCAGTTTTGCAGCGACACATCTGAGGCCCAAATCACTAACCAAAATGTCTTGAGCAGATCCATAAGCGATGTTCAAGTCCTCTCCCAGCTCTCTGATGGTCAATTTGCGTTTTTGGCCAACATTTCTTTGATTTTATCGATGTTTTCATCGGTTTTCGACTGCCACTGCGTTCGTCATCCTCGACCGACTCACGACCACTTCTGAAGCGTTCGTGCCACTGAAAAACACTTCTCCAACATTTCCAAGGTCTGTGGACCGTTAAATCCGTTTTTCACACAAAATTTAATGCAAACTCGTTGATGCCATTTTCAAACTTGTAGAAAATCGAAAACACGCACAAAGGCAGATGTACTCAGTACAGCGTAACTTTTACAAATGTCAAGCTATGACGCTGAAATTTGGAGGGAAGTGTCAATGATAGATATGGTAACCTAACAAAAAAAAGAATTCCAATCGGGTAACTGGCAGCGCCACACGGTGGCCGGTCCTAAAACCTTTTGATCAAGGTAGTATATTTTTTTAATAAAACAATATGTTAGCTGTCAAATGAAGTGTTTTCACATCTCAGCGCAGTTTTTCATATAAATAAATAAATATGGGTTTATCATTATTTATAGTTAAGGCATTAACACTGTGGAGGTTATATAGAGTGAAATAAACAGTGTTTGACTAAACAAATGGCATATATAGATTTATTGATAACATAGTATGCATATATTATAATATAAAGGGTCTTTCAAATTGAGCGGTTTTTTTAATTAAAATTTTTTAAATTCTTGAATAAAACACACAATTTGCTTTGATTTCAAAAAACTTTTTATTGGTCATTGAAGTATAATGCATGCTATTTAAACACAAGAAACAATATCTGCCAAATGTCCACCTCTTGCAGATCCACAGATGTTCACTATTTTGTCAAAATTTTCGATGACATTTTGCCATAATTGCGGTTCTAACTCACCGATAACGCGAATAATTTCGTCCTTCAGTTCGGGAATTGATCGGGGGTCATTCTTATAGACCTGGTTTTTCACGTAACCCCAGAGAAAATAGTCCAACAACGGTATCAGATCACATGATCTTGGTGGCCAATTAACGTCACCGTTTACGGAGATTACAATACATAAAATGATTCAAAAATTTGAACATGTTGTATTGTATACGACTCCATTTTTATAAATGTTATACATTATACTTCTCAAATGTCACAAGACCCAGGCAAGTACGCGACGCCATCTGTATTTTATCCAAGAATTTAAAAAAATGCTCAAATCGAAAGACCCTTTACTACGTTTTGATTTACAATCCATACCATATGCATCTAAAATCTTCCCAATCGAGATACGACCCCACCAATGAGGGCAGACTCCACCATGAGGATATTTTACATATTCTTTCAAAATATAATACATTTGATCCAACCATACTTTCCTTGGTTTTCCTCTCACGCCTTCCACTCACATTTGCACTCTATATTTGTTTTGTTAGTTTTTCTTCATTCATTCATTCCACATGCCCAAACATTTCAAAATGCTCTTCATTTTACTCAACACATCAGCCTTTTACATTCATTCCTAATCACTTCATTCCATATTGCCATACATTGTTACCTCATATATTCTTCTAAATTCACGCAATATTTACAGCATTAATTTGACTCTAGGGCCCCAGTAAAATGATCAGGCATGTCTAACATGGATGGACAGTATCTGATAGCATGCAGCAAGTGTAAAAGTTGGCGATAGATTTGTGTTGACACAAAACAGACCCACCTGGAAGGCGACAGTGAAATAAGCTTGTCTGTAACTCCAAAGGCATTGAGTTGATTTAGTTGTACACATGACTCGAGAGTATTGTACGAGGTAAGTCCAGAAAGTAAGTGTACTGAGGCTCTCACGACCGGATGGATTTTATTTTCGACATGTTGGCTACACTTCCGTGTAGCCTGACCCTTCCCCTCCACAACGAGACCGGTTCGAGGTCAGTACGTTGAGAAGTGTCGACGCGACAACACGTTTTGTGAAAAATGTCAATCCAATCTCCCGCCAAGTGCGAAATACGCGGCGTCATCCGTTATCTCGTTTGGAAGGGAAAACCTCCGGTTGAGGTTTATAATGAGGTGAAAACTGCATATGGTGATAAAGCTATGAATCGTACGAGTGTGTACAAGTGGTGTCGCGAGTTTAAAAACGGTCACATCACACCTCTTCACCCTCCGCCAAAAAGTTCAAAACCACAATTTAAGCCAAGAAAATCATGGCATCCGTGTTTTGGGACTGTCAAGGCATAATTTTAATTGAATATTGCCTCAAGGGGAGACCATCAACTCTGCAAGATACTGTGAGACCCTAAAAAAATTGCGGAGGGCGATTCAGAACAAGAGGAGAGGCATGCTGACACGCCACGAAGGAACTGCTCGCCTCGTTTAAATGGGATGTCCTGAACCATCCCGCGCATTCCCCTGACCTAGCACCTTCAGATTACTATCTCTTTAACTCCCTGAAGCTGCACATGGGTGGAAAAAGGTTTTCAACCGACGAGGAGGTAAAGGAGGAGGTGGAGAAGTGGACGGAGGGGTTGGCGGGAAACTACTTCGAGGAAGGCATCAAAAAGTTGATACCCCGCTTCACCACCTGCATTGAGAGAAATGGCGACTATGTCGAAAAATAGCTTACATATGTACTACGGTAACCACGTAATTTTTTTGTTTAAATAAAAAAAATTGTAACCTACAAAAATTCAGTACACTTACTTTCTGGACTTACCTAGTATACATATGCCAAGATTGTATCCAATTTGAAAGCTCAGATAGAAAAGCTACTTTATGATTGGATTGTGTTTTGTTATGTGTGTGAAATGAATATTTTTTTTTTCCAGTTAACCAGCCTATGTGGATTCCGTTAATGTCTGGCTCTGTAGCCAGAATAGTTGCCGTGACGATAGTTTCACCAATCGAACTAGTAAGAACTAAAATGCAATCTCAAAGAAAAACATTCTCAGGTATGTGAAAATATTTTTTTGTAATTTTTTCCTTGAATAAAGTTTTCCTTGAAAACTTGTTTCAGATATATTGACTTCAATGTTTTCGCATTTCTGACGTCTTGAAAAAGCCACATATAATTGTCTGCATTCAAAAAAAGAACATAAGATAAATAAACACAAGTAATTATAAGGTTCAATATAATAGGAAATAAATAAATTATTTAATGAATTACAATTCAAAATAAATTGGCATCGTCCCCTTTTACACCGGTTCGGTTCGTTCAGTATAATTTCAATCTGTTTCGAAGTATTCCTCTATCGCTCTCTTGTATTCAAAATTCAATTCTCGTATTCTTTCTTTGGCGACAACCGTACGGGTTTTGGCCTATTTATATTATGTAAAAAAAAAAAAATTATGAAATATGAAAATGTATTATTATTTTAAACTTTGCAGGGAGGACTCCACAAAAAAAAAAATAGGTTTTAAAACTAAATATTAACTGAGATAAAAAATAAAATATAAAGTTTCTTTTGCCAAAAAATGCTGGAATTTTTCGCACATTTTATGCAAAATATGCTGGGATTAAAAGGCTTCAAACCACTATTTATACCCTCGCTCAAGCCCGCAGACAAAGAGGGGAAAAATATTACGTTGTATTTCATCATTGCGACGGTTGATTAAGCCGCCATGTTAGTTAAGGAATACGTGCTACCGTTTTTTTTCTCCATAAAAAAACATTCTCAAGGTTTGTTTTGATTTAGTCTATACAAAACAAAACCAATCTTATACTCACTAATAATGGAAAGTTTTTTTTGTACTTCACGACTGTCAGGCCCATCACGACTGTCAGGCGCGCGGGGCGAAGAGTGTTCGGGCTGGTTTATTTTAATGGTTTATTATCCGATACAACAGGTCGATAAGAACCTTACTTAACCATATAGCGAATTACCGTTTTTATAATGAAATAATCTTAACAGTGTAGGAATCTATTGTGTTGCCAGTTTACATCTTCTGTGACCTGACCTTCTGTGCCGAGTATGTTGATTGATGCGAGTGCGTTTGCTGGTGTGCAATGGGTCACTCACTTAAAAACAAACTCCACGGTACAGCTTCACTTTCCAACTGAATTGATGTTGGAATGATGATGATGACCACTTATTTCTCTCCTTAGAAAATCAACAACAAAAACTTAGTTTGTTCAGTTGTGTAAGGTTTTTTATACCGCGTAGTTCAACTTTGCCACAATTTCGACTAAGAACAAGCCTTGAAGATGAAAACTGCAACGTTTTCGAATCGTCAGCATTATAAGCCACACCACACGATGCGACCCTCTGAAAAACCTTATACAACTGATGCGAAAAACCGCAAACGCCTCAAAACAACTTTGTTCGTATAATTTGACATAATTTTATGTGGCCACTTTGTGTATTTTAACGCTTGTATACTTGAGAAAATGTAGCATGGTCCCTGTGACAGTTCACAAATTTGCCCCTGTACAACCTTGTAACGACGTTCAGTAATTTTAATTATTTTATCAACTTTAATATAAGCCTCGATTCTAATAAATAGCAAGTTATTTAGGTAAATACATTACATAAAACTAACAATAATGATAAATTAATACATCTTGTTACAAATTAGCAAAAATGTGGCAGTTTGTTAAAATCAAATAATATTTGGTGACGTTTGTCAAAAGTCACTACGTTAGTCTGCATTGGCTAGGGATGGGGTATTCGATAATTGGATTTTCGATTTTTTTTATATCTAAAATTAAATTTTATACCCAATTTTACCCCATCCCTTTGAGACATGACATTTCATATGTCACAGGGACCATCCCACATTTTCTCAAGTATAGTAATTTTTTTCTATATTTTGCCAAGATGATTTTCTAATTTTGTTTCCCAACAGAAACCCTGTCTGCTGTGAAAGAATTAGTTCGAGTTCGAGGTGTGAGGGGTTTATGGAGAGGACTATGGCCAACACTTATGAGAGATGTGCCATTCTCAGGTATTTATATTCATGTCTTCATTTAATAAAAAAAAAATTGATTTTTGACATAACATATTTGAGTGCCCTTGAAAGAAGTCTGCGCTCTAAATGGCACTGTACAAATTGTCATTTTATTACTATTATTGGGTGTACAAATAAGTCACCGCCGTTTGACAAAAGTTGGCGCCACCAGTAAGTTATGGTTAAAATTGTCAGATGTAAAATGTCATTATCGTAAGGTTGGACATCTGTCAACAACATGACCTTGAAATATTAGTGAATTTTTATCAGTATAACATATTTTTTTGTGTTCGAAAATGTCAAGTTTTGAGCCGAATAAGCGTCATTTGCGGGAACTTTTGATTTACTTCTTCAATTTGAAGAAATCTGCAGCTGAGGCGCATCGATTGCTTGTAGAAGCATATGGTGAGGCTGCCTTAAGTGAGAGAAGTTGTCGTGAGTGGTTTCAAAAGTTTAAGAACGGTGAATTTGACATCGAAGACAAAGAACGTAGCGGAAGGCCGAAAGTGTACGAAGACGCGGAATTGGAAGTATTATTGGATCAAGATTCGTGCCAAACGCAAGAAGAACTTGCACTTACATTAGGAGTGACTCAACAAGCAATTTCACATAGGTTGAAATCATTGGGAATGATTCAAAAACAAGGAAATTGGGTTCCATATGAACTGACACCGAGAAACGTTGAACGCCGATTTTCCACATGTGAAATGCTGCTTGCCAGGCATAAACGAAAGGGTTTTCTGCACCGTATAGTCACTGGTGATGAAAAATGGATCCACTATGATAATCCAAAAAGGAAGAAATCATGGGGAACCCCTGGCCATGCTTCAACATCTACAGCTAAGCCAAATATTCATGGAAAAAAACTCTTGTTGTGTATTTGGTGGGATCAGCTTGGTGTCGTGTATTATGAGTTGCTCAAACCGAACGAAACCATTGCTGGGGCTGTCTACCGAGCACAATTGATGAGATTGAGTCGAGCACTCGAGAAAAAGCGCGCCCACTGCTACTCCAGACACGACAAAATTATTCTCCTGCATGATAATGCTCGTCCACATGTTGCGGCGCCGGTCAAAACCTTTTTGGAAACAATCAATTGGGAAGTTTTACCCCACCCGCTGTATTAACCAGACATTGCTCCTTCTGATTTTCACTTGTTTCGATCGATGACGCATGACCTGTCTGAGCAGCACTTCACATCATATGAAGATACCAAAAATTGGGTCGATTCGTGGATAGCCTCAAAAGATGAAGCATTCTTCCGACGCTGTATCCGTATGCTGCCAGAAAGATGGGAAAAGGTAGTGGCAAGCGATGGGCAATACTTCGAATAAAACATGAGGTTCCGTTCTTTCACAATAAATGCCCAATTTTTGATAAAAAACGGCGGAAACTTATTTGTACACCTAATATGTTCAATGTCTTGGTTGTTAATACATATAAGAGAATCGTGAATAATGCTATTTGTCAAAGCAATGAAACCATGACTATACAACGTGACTTATGCAATATAATTGGCTATATTGATAGTCGGCCGAGGAGAGCGCTGTTTTTCTGTCCATTGGGGTCCCGACGGCCTGGAAGACCCTCTCTCACGGTGTACCGTTCCTATGACAAGGAAGTCAGAGCGTTAGGAATGTCGTGGAGGGAGATTACCAACACCGCCCAAAACCGCTCTGAATGGAGAAGACTGGTGGCCTCCTTATGCTCCCTTGTGGAGCTTTAAAAGAAGGGTAAATTGATTGAATTGAATATTGCTAGGTGGCAATGTCGTCGAACCAACCAGACAAAAGTAAATAAAGGAAGTTTTATGGTCGCAAAACTTATTCAAATTATTATTTATTTGCACAAGATTCACTAACAATATAAATTAACAATTGACAAAATTTAAGACTATCCCTTGTGATTAAGTAAGATTGTCAGCCATCTTCTGGGTAGAAGACACCTGTACATATATTGGTTTATAGTATGCAAGCTGTCGCACTTCAGCAACCGCGCAGTTTTGGCAAATCAAACTCAAAGCTCCGATGACAAGGAGGTAAAGTTCCAAGGCAATCCCAAGTTTGATTTGCTACACTCTTTCATTAGACAGTTTTATATAGCTGTATTTTTATAGCGCCATGAAAATTTATAATGTATAGCATAATAAGCTAAAAAAAATATAAATTCGGATATAAATGTCTCAGCTTAGTTCGATTCCACCCTGTTATGGAGGCAAAGTAACAGACACACTGTTATGGGGGCAAAGTAACAGACACACTGTTATGGAGACAAAGTAACAGACACACTGTTATGGGGGCAAAGTAAATCTCCACCCTGTTATGGGGGCAAAGTAAATCTCCACCCTATTATGGGGGCAAAGTAACCGACACATTGTTATAGGGGCAAAGTAACAGACACACTGTTATGGGGGCAAAGTAAATCTCCACCATGTTATGGAGGCAAAGTAACAGACACACTGTTATGGGGGCAAAGTAAATCTCCATCCAGCTCGATTTACATTAGAATTAAAAAATCTTTATTATTTTAAGAGTGCAACATCACATTGTAATGAAAATAAATTACCCAAAGGGACTCCTCCAGTGGTGACACACACGATTGTAAAATAATAGTAGCGATAATGGACCTCCGACGTCACGGGAGAAGAAAATGACTTCCAGCATAGGAAATATACATATAAAGAGGTTTAAGGTCGGGAGTTCAGCAGCCTAGCCAGTTGCTGATCTAAAGACCGGACAGTATCACTTCTGATACCCCTAAAAACAGTCATCTTAGCAGGTTTTGATACTGTTTGGTCTTCTTCACAGTCCACAATATTACAATATTTTAGTGCCAACTTTGATATATGCGAGTGAAACTTGTGGAAAAATACTGAGAGGGGCCGAATAAATGCTGTGAAAATACGGGCATTGAGAAGAATACATGGAGTGACAATGTATGACAGAATACAGAATGAAGTGATAAGGGATGAATGTGAATTTAAGGCTGTGTTGAGTAAGATGAAATAGAGCACGGTGAAAGGGTTAGGGCATATGAAACAGATAACAGATATAGAATGCAAACGTGAGTGAAAGGCGTGTAAGAGGAAGATCAAAGAAAATGTGGTTGGATCAAGTTAATGATATTCTGAGAGAAGGAAATGTATAAAGTCTCAGATGTCATAGAAGTTGTATGAGAAATTGTATGGATGTAGATCAACAGACAGGAAGAAATGTAAATTTATTTTTCCATGTTATATGTCTTCAGTAACATACAGGCAAAAGCCTAGTTAACTGGGGACACGACAAAGGAAAGGAAACAAACCCAGATCCATAAAAATTGTGTGTCCACATTGAATTACCTGTTGTTTTTTCATAAATTATCTATTTATAATTTTTTTTATCATAAATAAAATAAAATAAATAAGTAGATGAAGCAACGGATGTGTGTCAATATAGGAAAGTCTGGAGCTTTGTCCTCTCTGACTGCCTCGGCAGAGAAATTGCGTGATGGTATGTATATTGTACCTCTGAAGACCCTTGTGTCTTAAACTCTTTCATGCAGTGTTTTCATATATCATATTTTTGGTTACAGGTGTTTATTGGACAAATTTTGAAAATATTAAGTATTACTTTGGAAAACCAAATCCAAATGACAATACATTTGCTTTCAATTTCATTGCTGGAGGACTATCTGGAACTGTGAGTATAATGTGATTGATTTTAAGGTCCAGTCATTTATATCTGTATTATATTGTATTGTATTGTATTACACAGTACAACCTGTAACTGGGTAGTATAGTATGTTTTCGTGTGATGGGCAAGTTGAAAGGGACATTGAAAGAAAGTTTACAAGGTAAACAGAGCACTTAATGCACTATACAAAAACAGGCAGTATCCACAGAAGCAAAAATGACAATACATAATAGTGTGTTGTTGGCCACTTTGACTTATGGAACTTGGACTTGGCAGAAGAAGGATAAAAGTAAGATTAATGTTTTGAAGATGTGTGCACTTGGGAAAATTTGTGGAGTCAATGTATGAAAGAAGGCGGAATGAAGACAAAGAAATGAATGCATGAATAAAGTACGAGTATTAATAATAGAATATTGTACATGACGGGGTATGTGTATGTGAAAGAGGCGAGAGTTGTGTGCTTGGATAGAAGTTTAGAGATCTATTATCTCTGCCTACCCTGCAAGGAACATTGTGGGATTATATGTATGTAGTATAACCTGATGCATTTGTCACCGTATAATAATAATTTTGTTTTTTGACAGTAAAACCATAGAAATACAAGGAAAAAATACACTATTATAGATTTCACACTACACTAATTGATCCAAACCAGGTGTTATTAAAGGTCTGGGCTCATCTCGTATAAAATAGGAGGTAAACTGAGTTACTTACCTACTCTCTATTGTTGGGGCCGAAGACAATATTGTTTCTCGGTCACACTCATCAACATGTCTGCGTCATCAATTCGGATATATTAAGAGGCGTCATTTTGTTTAAAATACAACCTGGAGGGGTTATTGCCATATGGCAATCTCTTCCAACTAACCAGAAAGTTTTTAAAGATGCCTTATGTGAAAAATCAGACTGAAATCCTTTTTTTGTTTCAATGGTTGTAATAAATGTCCTCGTGACACCAAGCCCACCAAGTAAACGGCGAGAAGTTATAAAATATTGGGTGTACAAATAAGTCACCGCCGTTTGACAAAAGTTGGCGCCACCAGTAAGTTATGGTTAAAATTGTCAGATGTAAAATGTCATTATCGTAAGGTTGGACATCTGTCAACAACATGACCTTGAAATATTAGTGAATTTTTATCAGTATAACATATTTTTTTATGTTCGAAAATGTCAAGTTTTGAGCCGAATAAGCGTCATTTGCGGGAACTTTTGATTTACTTCTTCAATTTGAAGAAATCTGCAGCTGAGGCGCATCGATTGCTTGTAGAAGCATATGGTGAGGCTGCCTTAAGTGAGAGAAGTTGTCGTGAGTGGTTTCAAAAGTTTAAGAACGGTGAATTTGACATCGAAGACAAAGAACGTAGCGGAAGGCCGAAAGTGTACGAAGACGCGGAATTGGAAGTATTATTGGATCAAGATTCGTGCCAAACGCAAGAAGAACTTGCACTTACATTAGGAGTGACTCAACAAGCAATTTCACATGGGTTGAAATCATTGGGAATGATTCAAAAACAAAGAAATTGGGATTCATATGAACTGACACGGAGAAACTTTGAATGCCAATTTTCCACATGTGAAATGCTGCTTGCCAGGCATAAACGAAAGGGTTTTCTGCACCATATAGTCACTGGTGATGAAAAATGCATCCATTATGATAATCCAAAAAGGAAGAAATCATGGGGATCCCCTGGTCATGCTTCAACATCTACGGCTAAGCCAAATATTCATGGAAAAAAACTCTTGTTGTGTATTTGGTGGGATCAGCTTGGTGTCGTGTATTATGAGTTGCTCAAACCGAATGAAACCATTGCTGGGGCTGTCTACCGAACATAATTGATGAGATTGAGTCGAGCACTCGAGGAAAAGCGCGCCCACTGCTACTCCAGACACGACAAAATTATTCTCCTGCATGATAATGCTAGTCCACATGTTGCGGCACCGGTCAAAACCTATTTGGAAACACTCAATTGAGAAGTTTTACCCCACCCGCTGTATTCACCAGACATTGCTCCTTCTGATTACCACTTGTTTTGATCGATGACGCATGGCCTGTCTGAGCAGCACTTCACATCATATGAAGATACCAAAAATTGAGTCGATTCGTGGATAGCCTCAAAACATGATGATGATGACTGACGCGGTATTCGTATGCTGACAGAAAGATGGGGAACACTAGTGGAAAGCGATGGGTACTACTTCGAATAAAACATGAGGTTCCGTTCTTTCACAATAAATGCCCATTTTTTTTTATAAAAAAACGGCGGAAACTTATTTGTACACCTAATATTTAAAATAAATTTATTTTTTAGATTGCAGCAATCTTCACATTACCATTTGATGTAGTTAAAACTCATCAACAAATTGAATTAGGGGAAAAAGAAATTTATTCTGGTGAGTATTAAGTTTTTCGTAAAAAAAAATCTAAGATGTGTGTGACTTATCTGACTTACGAAGATGAACTGTATTTATTAAAGTTGCCTACTCTGCAATGAAAATTAAATTGGGTAGACCTGACAAGTGTTTGATCTCTGGCAGTCATTATGATCTCTCAGACCTCAGCTAACATTTTTTTTTTTAAACCAAAACACAATTGAGAGGTCGTCAGTTAAAATTTTCCATAACGAAATTTCACGATAATCCAAGGTGTGGAATCTTGGTTAATCTAAATAAAAAATTTATTGAGTTAAAAATTTTAAGAGTTGAAATGCTAGATAAATTTTGTTATGTAGGGAATACCGACGTCCCTAAATATTGTCAACATAAACGGTCAACGACCGATGAATCAACCTTTGAATATGTACAAAGATCACATACCAGAACGTCAATATTGTTTACACGCAAATAATATTTACGTCGCATTCCACGGTAGAAAGAGAACGCATCGCGTTGTCTCACCGTTTCGGCTATAAATATTCTACCCACTATATCATTGGCAACGTCTGCGACCACCTCGGCACGCACAGGAGTGAGATCAAGATATACTGCGGACGCATTCACGCGCCCCGTTCTGAAATTGTATATATACCTACTTGTTATTATTCACTTGACCATTCATCGTTGTTTACTATTTATCGATTATTCACTCTCACTTTTTCGCATTCCTGAATCGACGTATTTTATTTTAACCCTGAGAGATCGGCGCACTGCTATAGCAGTGAAAGAAATTTGTTCTACCCTTGTATTCTAAATGAATATCATTCATTTAGAATACAAGGGTACATATTCTAAAATATATTTATGTTGTAAAAATATTTGTTTTTTGTTTTTTTGTTGTTTAAAATAAATATTTATCACGAACGTCCGAATCGTAAATATATCTCAGCAATAGATAGACAATTATATTTTTTTCTCGTAGCGCTCTCAGGGTTAAATACAAAACAAATCAAAATCATCACGACGTATCAATAAAGCATTCCGCTCAAGTTACATAAGATGAGTACGAGGGTCATCCAGAAAGTAAGATTACAACATTTATGTAAGATCGAAAAATGCTTGTATTTAATTGAAATACACGGGATACTTCACAAATATATTAAACTATTTTTCAACTTAATCGCCGTCGAGATCGAGACATTTCTGTAGTCGGGGCACCAGCTTTTGTATGCCAGTGTCATAGACCTCCGCCGCCAGCTCTTTCAGCCACTTCTTCACAGCTTCCTCGACCTCCTGATCGTTGGAAAATTGTTAGGGTGTAGTGACACATCCACGTCTCATCCCCCGTCACGATAGAGTCCAGAAAAGCTTCTCCCTCCTGTGCAAAACGATCCAAAAATTCTTGCGTGGTGTGGTTACGCGATTTTGACGGTGCTCCGGTGTGAGCATTCTGGGCACCCATCTCGCACACAACTTCTTGTAACCAAGTTTTTTCCGACACAATATTACCAAGGAGACTTTGAAAAATGTCAGGAAATTCTTCGTGAAGGTCGTCAAGCGTCACACGGTGGTCGAACTTGTTTCGAACTTGTTCTTCAATTTTTTGCACAAATTCGTCAGAAATCACTGCCTTGCCTCGTCGTATCAGTACGGCCTTCTCTGAACAACCTAACCCACTTTGTGACATGTTGTCGACACATCACATCACTACCATAAACTTCCACGAGCTTCCGATGGATATTCGAGTCGGTATTGTTCTGGAAAGTCAAAAAACTAATGACCGCGCGGGTCTCGCACGGACGAGAGTTAGCGGGAGCTCGCGACGTTCTCTCCATCGGAAGAATTTACTGTGACTGAACAAAATGGTCGACAAACACGCGGGACCAAATAAACTGACCGTTAGGATCCCCCTACACGCCAGGTGCACCAACTTTGAAACAAAAAAATTCTCCCGGCCTCAGGAGCCCTTGTAACCTTAGTTTCTGGATGACCTTCGTACATGAACAACCTTACACTTATTCACTAACGCTATAAAATTGGCAGTTTTTCCCCGCGTCCACACCAACATGAAAACATGTGGATCAGGGCCTTCCAATATAATTGCCACTGTATGATACCGACATTTAGCGGTGGCATCTGTCAAAACTTTGAGAAAGCTTGTTCATGTACTCATCTTGTTTAGCAAAATTTATCTAACATGTCAACTCTTAAAATGTTTATCTCAATAAAAACTTAATTTGAATTAACCGTTGTTTTGTTTCTTAATTATCCAGGCTCATGTGCCCCCCACTACAGATATTCGGTGCTCTACTATTATACCTCTAGACCAAGAGTTTCCTAAGTGGTCGATATCGACCCCCTGGGGTGGATTTGATTTTTCTAGGGGTCGATAGTTTCAATAAAAAAATTGAGAGTCGACGACAGCAAAAATAGACCCCCTTACTACTGCTATTTGTTTGTTAATTCAAAATATCTATGATTCTAATAGGTACCTAATTAAGAAGTAAAATAATAAAAAAAACACTTTTTAATAAAAACACATTACATACCAAACTTGTGAAATGACTAGGGGGTCGACGGTTTTAAAAGTTTTTGGTAAAGGGGTCTGCGACCGAAAAAAGTTTTGGGAACTCTTGCTCTAAACCATCAACAAAATTCCCCTATGTTTAAAATACATCTTGGCAAATCAATTTACTAAGATTACTTATATATTTACCACAGTTGAGTTATAAAATATTGAATTTGTACCGTACTTTTCTTTCCGTATGAATGTCATGAGTGATGCTCGGTGTGGTGAGGTGCGGGCGACCTGTCTTCAGAAGGTTCCGTATCGTATAATCAACTGTATATATTGTTAGATTTTTGAGTTATGTGTTATTTGAATTTTTTTATTTTGATTGTGTCTTTTTATTTGGGTTTTATAGTATACTAAAGAAAATGTAGCATGGTCCCTGTGATGTTTCACAAATTTGCCCCAATACAACCTTGTAATGACGTTCAGTAATTTTAATTATTTTATCAACTTTAATATAAGCCTCGATTCTAATAAATAGCAAGTTATTTAGGTAAATACATTACATAAAACTAACAATAATGACAAATTAATACATCTTGTTACAAATTAACACAAATATGTCAGTTTGTTGAAATCAAATAATATTTGGCGACGTTCATCAAAAGTCACTACGTTAGTCTGCATTGGCTAGGGATGGGGTATACGATAATTGGATTTTCGATTTTTTTTTACATAAAATGAAATGTTCGTAATTAGTATTAATTCATAGTGGATCTTGGCCTATTTAAAGATAGATACAAATCATACAATACATTAGAAAGTCAGTATAATGAAAATTAGGAATTAAAACGTCAGTTTAGAGAAAAACAATTTTTCAATTTATAAAAAAACGATTCGATTTATAAAAAAAAACTATTTTATCCCATCCCTTTGAGACGTGACATTTCAAACGTCACAGGGACCATGCTACATTTTCTTGAGTATACTTGTTCTTTTTTAAATATTGTTATAAGGTTAAATTGTGCAGTTTTGTATATTATTTTGTATATTATTAATTTGTATATTAATTTTCAGTTGATCCAAAGTTTAAGCCAAAAAGTACGACAGAGATGTTAAAGAATATATACACAAACCATGGATTACGTGGACTATTCACCGGCCTGATTCCTCGAATCTGCAAAGTGGCCCCCGCGTGTGCCATAATGATAGCGTCCTTCGAGTACGGGAAAGCCTTCTTCCAGAGGTACAACATGAAGGAATACATCCAGAGCCAACCCAAGTAATGAGACAAGACCAAATAATATGCATGTTCAGTGTTGCTATCAATTAACATTTCGTATCTGCATTATGTGTTGCCTTTTTTGTATATTTTATTTCTTATTAAATAAAAAAAAAGTATCCATTTTATTAGCAAATATAGTTTTTGGCATATAAAGTGGCTTGTTTATACAGTAGATTTTCGTTTACTGCGATTAATGGGGACCAAAAATCAGTGATTAATAATAGTCGACAAATAATCAGAGATTATTTATTTTTTTAATAATAAACATGTTGATTATTTTATATATGAATATATAACAGAACTAGTCAAATCTAAATTTGGGTTAATATTATTTTTAATTTCTAAATTTGTTCACATTATTTTTAATTTCATAATTTATAGCAGGGCTGCCCAACTATTTTATACACGTGAGCTACTTTTTTTGAAAGGCGATGTCGTGATCTACCATTGTATAGTAAAAATATAAAATTATAGTTAGATATAATAATTTAATATTTATTATGTTATGAATAAAAAATTATAAAGTATTTAATTTACAAATATAAAAGTATCTTGGGTCACTCATCCATAGCGATGGAGAATGTGCAGCAGATGTAACACATAGAATTAGTGTGGGATGGATGAAGTTTAGATCAATGACGGGAGTTCTATGTGATCCGAAAATGCCAGTAAAGTTAAAAGGAAATGTATATGAAACGATTGTCAGACCCGCACTCTATGACTCCGAATGCTGGACGATGTATAACTCTTACTCTAGGCAACTAGAAACTGCTGAAATGCGTATGCTATGGTCAGCTGGTGTGTCCCTAAGAGACAAAATAAAAAGCTCACGCATTCGTGGAAGCCTAGGTGTTACAGACATCAACAGCAAGATGGAGGAGAGGCGATTGAGATGGTATGGGCACGTTGGACGCAGAGCGCCCAATCACATTGTGAACCAGGCAATCTCCATGCATCTTCCTCGAATAAGAACCAAAGGAAGATCAAAGAATTCATGGGTGGTGCAAAAAGATAACCTGATGCAGAGGCACGGCCTGGGGGACGTAGTCCGGGACAGAAGAGCATACAACCTGAGGACGAGGAGAGGTGACCCCAACAGTCTTTGCAGACAATGAGTTGGGATGGAGCCATTCCTCTCAATGCAGGTGAAGCGGGGTATCATCTTTTAGGTGAAGCGGGGTATCAAGCGGGGTATGCCTTCCTCGAAGTAGTTTCTCGCCAACTCCTCCGTCTACTTTTCCACCTCCTCCTTTACCTCCTCGTCGGTTGAAAACCTTTTTCCACCCATGTGCAGCTTCAGGGAGGTAAAGAGATAGTAATCTGAAGGTGCTAGGTCAGGGGAATGCGCGGGATGGTTCAGGACATCCCATTTAAACGAGGCGAGCAGTTCCTTCGTGGTGTTGGCCGTGTGTGGTCTGGCATTGTCGTGCAGCAGGCAGACTCCCTTTGTCAGCATGCCTCTCCTCTTGTTCTGAATCGCCCTCCGCAATTTTTTTAGGGTCTCACAGTATGTTGAAGAGTTGATGGTCTGCTCTTGAGGCATATATTCAATTAAAATTATGCCTTGACAGTCCCAAAACACGGATGCCATGATTTTCTTGGCTGAAATTTTGGTTTTGAACTTTTTGGCGGAGGGTGAAGAGGTGTGACGCCACTGTTGAGACTGCCTTTTGGTTTCAGGCGTGTAGTGTGCAACCCAAGTTTTATCTCCAGTAACGATGGAGCGGAGAAACTCATCTCCATGGAGTTTGCAGCGCCTCAAAAACTCTTGCCCGGCATTATTTATTTCGCACTTGGCGGGAGATTTGTGGTTTTGAACTTTTTGGATTTGAATTGAAAGACTGAAATTGTGGTTTTGAACTTTTTGGCGGAGGGTGAAGAGGTGTGACGTGACCGTTTTTAAACTCACGACACCACTTGTACACACTCGTACGATTCATAGCTTTATCACCATATGCAGTTTTCACCTCATTATAAACCTCAACCGGAGGTTTTCCCTTCCAAACGAGATAACAGATGACGTCGCGTATTTCGCACTTGGCGGGGGAATGGATTGACATTTTTCACGAAACGTGTTGTCGCGTCGACACTTCTCAACGTACTGACCTCGAACCGGTTTCATTGCGGAGGGGAAGGGTCAAGCTACACGGAAGTGTAGCTAACATGTCGAAAATAAAATCCATCCGGACGTGAGAGCCTCAGTACACTTACTTTCTGGATACGCATAGTATTTTAATACAAAAAAAAAACAAATAAATCTTAAATCGGTGATTATATTAACAATTTGAATTAACCAATGATTATTATAATATTTGATTTCTAAAATATTAGAAAAGTGTATATTTTTTCTGGAGTTACATATTTTTTTAAATAATTATAATTTAATATATTTAAAACCTCGATAATCTTTTTAGGGGCTTATTGAACTTAACGATAAATAGGAGAAATTGTTTTCTACCAAAATAGTCAAATATTCTATAAAATATTTATCCCATGTACATAAATGTGTGTAAAAAAAAATTATTTTGTATAATTATTTTGATTATATAAAAATATTGTTCCATCCTTATTTATCTTTTTGGGCTTTTCTTTCCATAAGTCAACAGTAGTTTTTCCGTGTCACAAATGGCATTGTTTTTGGCATCTTTATTAAATATGAATAAAGAAAGATTTCAATTTTTCGAATGATATGCATGCTTCTAAAAATGAACTAACGAAAAGATCTTCTTAATTAACATCTTCAACTTCTTTTACTGTCTTCTTCAACTTTGTATCCTCTTAACTGTGGGTGGTGGAAGTGGCAACAGCAACTGTGTATCTCTAATGTATCGATCGTTATTTAATATTTGCCATTATTCTATTTATATTATATTTTGCGATGAAATATGGTTTTAATATTTATCAAGCCAGTAAAATATTACAAAAACTTGATGCTCTAAACAAATATTGCAATAAAACTATGCTTAGAATAATGATTGATGCAATGTATTTTGCGTGTTTAACCCTTCCTTCCCTTTGATGTGTAACTAGTACACATTGCTTCTAAAAACTTTAATATCTCTATAAATATAATAAATACTGGGTTCAGATTTTAGGTATTCCTCCGTAATACATTTACGCATTGAATGAAAAAAATAATATTAATATTAATTAGCACTTATCGGCCACATCACAGATATTTTGTGAAAATCGGGAATAAATTCACCAATACAATCAAACGTGGGCCAGTGTGACGTAGGTATATTAATTCTAAAAAACCACTATGGGTGAGGAAGCGACGCTATTCACGTCTCACTCTCACTCTACTTCGGTATATGGGAACGCAAGAAATAGAATCTCAGTTCGCTCGCTTCAGTAGCTTTCGGGCATCAATTTGAGGTGGTCGCTTCGCCCGTTTTGTGAACGTCGACCAATGTTTTTTTCATGTTTTCAGCAATTAAATTTCAATTATTATCACTTTTCACTTCAAATTTAATTAATTTAAGCGATTGGCTATGAATATTGTTATTTTTCCAATTTTAAATAGCTCATTTTTACATGTGTATTGAATACACAGCACTGGAACGTGCGGATTTTTTTAGCACAGAAAGGGAAATGTTAATAAGGAATAAATTCAGGACTTGATGAAATTAATGATACATACGAGAAAACGATTATTCGAGGAACAATCAATTGAGGTTACATTGTCTGCGAAATTTGCACACATTTATTAATGTGTATCTTTTTCCTGGTTTTATTTTCTTTATTCAATTATATTTATTCAAACTGACTTGAGTTCATGATAATCTACAGGCGGTTATGATATCTCGTAGATCAAATTAAATCTAACATTGATTAAGAAATTTTATATTCTATTCATATTTCTATTTATTCATAAAGAATAAATGGATTATTTAAAATATAATACTATATTTTTATAAAATGCGAAGCTCTGATTTTAATTCTCGCACAAAAAGTTTGTGATAACTTAATTTAACTTTTATATTTATTACTGCATTAATTATTTAATTTATTATAGGTTGTTTAAACGCTGAATATTATATGTTTTTCTTATCGCATATCTGGTTTTGAAACCGTATATCAGATCAATAATAAGTATTTGGTTATTCAAATCAAAAACTTGTTATTGTAGTTTGTAACTCTTCAGTGATAATGAAATAGTCTTTGGTTCAGTTGTATTAACCCTTATCATGGCATTGTAACACAGGTGTTAACACTAATTGAGGGATTTTTATTTTAAATCCAGAAACTAACGTAATTTCAAATATGGCAACACATTCAAATACTATTCACTAGTTGCAACCCGTGAAATATTCACGGAAGTAAAACAAATTCTACATTTATGAAAATATATATTCATAAATGTAAAATTTGTTTATATATATCATTTATACATCGTCCCCTTTTACACCGGTTCAAAAATTGTTAGCTAGGTATTTAAAATTCGTTCAGTATCACGGACCCACCGAGATTCAAATTTCGAATTACTTTCGGAGAGAATCCAAGTATTCCTCTCTCGCTCTCTTGTATTCAAAATTCAATTCTCGTATTCTTTCTTTGACGACAAACATCGTATGGGTTTTGGCCTATTTATACTATGATGCACTATTGTGTGCAGTGGTATCATCTGGTGATAAATATTGACAACGCTACAACCTTTCAAACGACATCGGGTCAACATGTCTGGACAGCGTGGGCGCGTTTTGAAAATTGGGGTAAATAATCTTTAAATATCTTATTAATCACTACATGGAGAGAAAAATTATTCAAACTGTTTTAGTTGTTGATAATTTAGCTATGTAAATATTGTTCATGTTTTAGATTGTATATAGAATCATTTTATAGCGCTTTTTGTGTTTTATAAAAATTGATATTTTGGCAACATAATTTGGGTGTTACATATAAAAAAAACTATAAGGAAAAGTTGTGATTTGTTTCCCTCAATTTTCCTTCATAACTTACCATATAACAAGGAATCACCAAAGAAAAACGTTAATATTTGGATAAATTGAACTTTGCTAAGATAAGGGTTAACAAATTTGACATATCATTCATAGATAGAAATCCAGTACATTATAAATAATATTGAATGAATATGGTGTTGAATGTTATTTAATATGTTGTGGTATTGTGTCATTATATGCCAAAAGTAGAGCATATATTAAATTGAACTGTGCCTTGACTGAGTGGTTTAATATTACAAAAGGAGTAAAACAAGGTTGTGTAATGTCACCTAGGTTGTTTAATATTTACATAGATTCATGTGTGAAGGAACTGAAGATGGCAATGGGTGGCGTACGAATTCCAAATAGGAATGTATACTTATTGTTGTATGTTGATGATATTTAGTATAAGTGGAGATTGTGGAGGAATTACAGAGTTTGATAAAATTGTATAAGAAATGTAAAAAGAAATATCTGAAAATGAATATAACGAAATCTAAAGCCATTGTGATAGAAAAGCAAATGTGATATATGGGTAAGCAATGAAAGTTTAGAGAAAGTTAAGGAATTCTGCTATTTTGATGGAAGAATTAGGAGAGAGATATCGAACAATGTGTAGCGATAGAAAACTAAGTCAATGGGGCACTAAAAATATATATACTCGAACCCGACAGTTTCAAAATCTACTAAGATGTACCCTATTTTGATGTATAGGAGTGAAACATGGATGTGAAACAAGACTGAAAAAAGCCGAGTAAATTTTGTAGAAATGCGTGCACTGAGAAGAATACATGAAGTGACAATGTATAACAAGGTAGTAATTGAAGGGCTCGGCAGTAAATAATGGTAAGCGACAAAACTACAAAAGACTTCTTTCAAAATGACAAATAAGATAGTTAAGGGTATAATTAAAAAATCTAATACTCAAACAGAATAGTCTTAAAACCTCATACTTTTTAAAATTACATTATTTTTAAATAAATTTTATAAAGACTTGTTTTCTTAACCGTTTTACTGCGGGTATCGACGCTTTATTACTGCGCACTGTCGATATATCGACGCTTTATTACTGCGCGAAAACTGCGTACCGTCGGGATATCGACTATTGCTCAGTTTGATTTCGACCTGTGTAGACGTGTCGCGGTGTGCGCGCGCAAATCATTTTTAATTCGTTATCTTTTATTTGAGTAGTTTAATATGTTCCCTACAAACAACCGAAAGAATTACGAAAATCCCTCTATATTTGATGAAAATGTACACAATTTTGTGGACACTTATTGAAAGATTATTTTTTCTCTAAAATTCTTCCGCAATTTTCGCATAATATGTGAGAAAAGGCTCAGCAGTAAAACGGTTAATATCTCAAAATGTGATACATGTCGCTTACCATTATTTACTGCCGAGCCCTTCAATTAGGGATGAATGTGAACTTAAGATTAATGTATTAAGTAAGATGAACAAGAACATTCTTAGATGTTTTTGTCATGAAGAAAGACAAAGAAAACAAGTATACAGGACAAAAGTGAGTAGAAGGTGTTGTAGAGAAAGACCAAGGTTAGTACGTGGAGATTTTTCTCTCTAAACGGTGCTATATACATTGCCTTTTTATTATTAATTATGGTTGGAACAAGTGAATGATATTTTGAAAGAACGAAATGTAAAAAGTCAAATTGTAGGAGTTGTTTGAGAAAGTGTATGGACGTAAAAGAGGCGAAAATGTGTATCATACATAATAGGAACGTTGGGCGCTCTTTTGATTCTGCCTACCCTGACATGGAAACAGCGTAGTTGTATATAAAATCTTATTGAATTGATAAATCGCCACAAGGCAAGAAGATTGCCAAGCTGTAATGTATACAGGCGGCCCTTGACTTTCGCACATTCTACTTTAGCATAATTCGCACATTTTTTAAAATTCAGTTTTTTAAAGCACTTTTTTGGAAGAACTATAATATATGGAACGCAATAAACAATATTGAGACTCGTGGGTTGAAATAAAAGAGTCAACAATGAAAGGTTCCTGGAAACAATTATGCCCACAAATGACGAGTGATTTTATAAATTCTGAAGAAACTCCGGAAACTATCACAGATGAAATAGTTAGCCTAATGAATGAACTAAACTTGGATGTCAAAAAAGAAGATGTTAATGAGTTGATTGAATCTCACTCAGTACCTCTGTCAAATGAATACTTAATTGAGCAACAAGAGTTAAATGAAATACACAATGAAAGTGAGGAAGAAGAAGTTGATAAAATTGTCAAGACTTTGACAGTCAAAAATATGAATGAATCCTTCATGCATCTTGACAAATTTGTGACTATCATGGAAGAATGTGATCCCAATGGAGAACGTATATCTCAAGTACGTAGGGCGATTGAGAAAGACACAGCATGTTATAGAACTCTTTATCAAGAAAAGAAAAAAAAAGGTGGTATTCAACTAACTCTTGACAAGTTCATAAAGAAAACACTTGAAAGCAAGCCTCGTTAACTTAATTATGTATATTGATTAATACGTATTTTTAATATATTATTGATAAATATTTTAAAATAGATTTTTTTATGTTTTTTTACATCCCTCTACTTTCGAATATTTAACATTCGCATACATTTTTAGGAACCAATTGTGTGCGAAAGTCGAGGGCTGCCTGTATAACAAAAGTGTATAACAACACAATTATACATACTTATTTCAATTATATTGCATTGGGCTTACTTGCATGTCAAATTTTATTTTAAATGTTTGAAAATTATATTTTAGTGTCAATTTTGCTTCATGTACGGTAGTAAAACGTGGGCGTGGAAAAACACTGAAATAAGCAGAATAATTGCTGTAAAAATGAGTGCACAACTTTATATAGAATGAAGGGATTAGGGATGAATTTCAACTTAAGGCTTATGTATTGAATGAGATTGACAAGAGCACTCTGAAATGGTTTGAGCTTGTGGAACGAATGAATGAGGAAAGACTTACAAAACAAAATACAGTGCAAATGTAAGTAGAAGGTGTGGTAAGGGAAGAGGAAGGAAAGTATGATTAAATTAAGTGGATGATTGAATGAAGGAAATGTAAAAAGTCTGAGATATTGTAGAAGCTGTATGAGATGAGGTGTAGAAGAAACGAAATATATGTTTCATAATAGGAAAGTCTGGTGCTCTCCTATCTCTGCCTATCCTGACAAGGAGACGGCATGATGATTTGGATATATAAAAATTGTGTTTTAACCCTACAATGCGTGATTTTTTTTATTTCAGAAATAAAAATATATTTATGCATTAAATATGTACTGGAACATGGAAAATTTTTTTTTTTTTTGTTTTTATATATTTATATTTAAAAAAAAAAGAGTATGCTTCATATATGAATCACTGCGCATTTGTAAGTTAATTATATGATATAATGATATAAATGAAATTATATATTTTACTTCACTTATTTTACACATATGTACTAAAGAATAAAAGAAAAAAAAAAGCTTTCCTTGATCACCAATAATAAAGTAATTTGATTTCAAACTGGAACAAATCACAAAAGTCATTTACGCACAACAAGTCAAACTTCAACTGCCAAATTGACCGGTAAAACAGTTTTCTATTAAACCTATGTGGTTTTAAAGCATGGAGATTATTGTATCACATTAGTAACAGCGCGTGAGTCGTTGTTTATACCACTCGACACAAAAATATTTAGAAAAACTTTGGTTGATTCATATGTGCATCATTGCGCACTGTAGGGTTAACACTGTGTTATCTCTCTTTGACATAATATGTGTTATAAAACTATTAAAAATAATTTTATTTTCTTATTTACAATTACTTAATTTTGATTTGCATTTATACGTTTGTAAATACATATTTCTTTTTAATTAATATTGTAATTCTGTATATAATAAATTATTATAACTAAAAAATATGTTTTTTTTTTTTATTTAAATTGGTGTGCTTTTGCTTGCTTCATAACATTTATTGCCTGCCAGATTTGATTAATTAAGTCCCTTTTAACTAACCATAGAAAATTGTATTAAGATACTATATTTTATGTTTTTTTTTTACTCAAAATCACAATATGTATTGCACATCTGTTCTCGGCCGCTCTCGGAAACTTTTTTCGGCCGCAGACCCCTTTACCAACAACTTTGAAAACCATCGACCCCCTAGTCATTTACTTTACTTACTCAAATTAATAAGTTTGTACAGTACTCGATATTAAATATTTCACTAGATATCAAACTTTTCATTTTAATCACTTGTAATTAAGGATTGAAAAAGATAAAATGACTACGGATTATGGCATTATCTTGTGCAACATTTCTGTGGCGTTTAGACAGAAGTTTATATGTCCGTTTTACCTTAGTTTACAGGAGAAGCAATATTAACTTTGATAAGCTGTTAAAATCAGTACACATAAGCATTTTTGAAGTTTTTCCAAACGATATATATTTTGTTTGGATAATGACTGACACGCGAAGTTTTGCCACAACATGCTGAGAAATATTTTCTATAAATTGGGAGAATAAACATAAAATATCAAAAAACAGACTTATAAACTTCTGCCATAACGCTACAGATTTAATATTGAAATCTGCGCTGGTGAAAATTAAAGCAAAAAAATATGAGCAGAGTTTTTTTTAATTTTTGACATTTATGAGACAAATATGTAAATTCAAAATAAGTACAAATATTGACAAATATTCTTAATTAGGTACCTATTGGAATCATAGATCTTTTAAAGTAACAAACAAATAGCAGTAGTAAGGGGGTCTATTTTTGCTGTCGTCGACCCCTAAATTTTTTTATTGAAACTATCGACCCCTAGAAAAATCAAATCGACCCCAGGGGGTCGATATCGACCACTTTGTGAACTCTTGGTATAGATGGTACCCCTAGATAGTTTACAACTTGCAAGGGGCATGGCATGATGTACTTAAAGTTATTCATGCTTGGACTGGTAATAATACTTTGTTGCTAATTTATTTATTTAATGATAAAAATTTCTGCAAATCATGCGAGAATTTTTTTGTATCTTTTAGCAATTATCACAGTTGACCCTTGATTTGACAGTTAGATACTTTGATATAACTGACTTCAGATTTGCCATATAATATGTAAGTAGAAAGTGAAAATTAACAAGTGACTAAGAACTACTGATGTAAACACCAAATCGTAATTATAAATTCAACATATTCAAGAAATTTAGTAAAGTTACTTAACAAATAAATTTTTTCGTTAAATTTATAGCCTTGTTGCCAAACCACCAAGCTATTTTTAGCCCTTTTGTACACATACTACCTTTATCAAAAAGTTTTAAGACTTTATTCATAAAATCGAAAATACAAGTTTATTCATCAAGATCGATATGGTCCCCTTCAAAGTACTCCCCATCGACTGCAACGCACTTACGCCAGCGCTTGATCCGATCCTCGAAACACCGCTGGTACTCAATTTTCGGTATGTCCATCAGAGCTGTCTTTGATTTTTTCATGACATCCTCTAGGGTGCCGTAACGCGTTCCGTGAAGCGATTTTTTTAAGTTGGTTGAACAGGAAAACGACGCAGGGAGCCAGATCAGGTGAATTCGAAGGCTGCTGGGTATTTATCGTGTTGTTTTTAGTCAAAAACTCATGGAAATCATGTCTTTCGCGATTTCAACGCGGTCCTTTTTTTGCATGAAATTGAGGTCTTTCGGCACCAGTTTTGCAGCGACACGTCTAAGGCTCAAATCACTAACCAAAATGTCTTGAGCGGATCCATAAGCGATGTTCAAGTCCTCTGCCAGCTCTTTAATGGTCAATTTGCAGTTTTCGGTCAACATTTCTTCAATTTTATCGATGTTTTCATCGGTTTTCGACTGCCACTGCGTTCGTCATCCTCGACCGACTCACGACCACTTCTGAAGCTTTCGTGCCACCGAAAAACACTTCTCCAACATTTCCAAGGTCTGCGGACCATTAAATCCGTTTTTCACACAAAATTTAATGTAAACTCGTTTATGCCATTTTGTAAAAAATCGAAAACACGCACAAAGGTAGATGTACTCAGTACAGCGTCACTTTTACAAATGTCAAGCTATGACGCTGAAATTTGGAGGGAAGTGTCAATGATAGATGTGGTAACCTAACAAAAAAAAAGAATTCCAATCGATTTTTTTTTATTAAGGTAGTATGCTATATTTAGACATATTAATTTAATTAAACTCTACTTTCATAAATTTTTAACATAGACGGTGCCTTAATAACATTCCAAATAATTATTGCCTCGCTTTTACATATTCTTTGATATTTTTTCATTCTTGTTACTCTATAAAATTAAATATTTACTCTATTTCTTTACTATTATATAAACTTATATTTTATGTATTATAATTTTGTTTTGCAGGATACATCAACGTTACGACTTTTCCTAAAGGTAGTTTTTTGGTGATCAAAAAAGTATTTGAGTGAATTGGACTATCATCATCAGCAGCAGTCCTACAGCCCAGGATGAGTCTTGACTGCCTGCAGGATTCTTTGACACCTATATATCTCAGCAGCATCCCTCCTCCAATTGGTTATATCCTGTTTATGGCTATTCTCTGCCACTTAGCCATTTAAATTTCCCTACTCCTCTTCGGATCGGAGACTTCTTTGCAGGGTCCTAAATACAGTATATGCTCTCAAGTTAACGTAGCCAAACAATTTTTATAATTTTGTTAGCTTCTCCGTACAGGGTTTAGAACTTTTCATCATTGTTATAAATTGGACCATATATTCGGCAGAGAATCTATCTCTCAAAGGTATCGCAAATGTTTTCAGACTGCTTTGTAAGTGTCCAGGTCAATGGTGGAAGTCAGCACAGATCATAGTAGTGATTTATAAAGTAAACTTTATATTTGAATATTTATCAATAAATTACTTTCTTCATTCACTATAGTTCAGAAATTCTAGGATGAGTCCATGACAGCTCACAAATTTACCCAAATACAACCTAATGTAATATATAGTATTTACCTAAATAACTTGCTATTTATTAGAATTGAGGCGTATATTAAAGTTGATAAAATAATTAAAATTACTGAACATCGTTACAAGGTTATATTGGGGCAAATTTGTGAGCTGTCACAGGACTCATCCTAGATTTTCCAAACTATAATTACATTAATCTCTGCTACACATGTACCTCCTATCCTGAGGCTCTCTTAAGGAGGTATTCTCCTCTAGAGGTGTGAGTTTCGAGCGTTTTTTTCAGACTAAATAAAAAAAAACAAAATATTTTTCTTATACAGTTTGTTTATTGATGATTTGAGAATGTACTAATAAATACAAAAAAAAAAAGTTAAATTCAAGATGTTGTCAACTGTTGTAAAACTGTCGTAAAAAAAAAAAGGGGGGTGAGCTGGTCGACATGATTGGAACCCTTTGGTAAATCCGAAACAAAAATCATACACAGTTTCTTGATAAGAAATAATGTCGTTATAGTTGGTACCAAAGAGAAAAAAAAACATAAAATGGCGGCTGTCTGATAAAATTTTAAAAATTTTACCTTATTTTAATTTTTTTTTTTAAATAGTAAAATAAATGTTTTTAATTTTCCAAGGTAGGAACGATATAAAAACACTTATCAAAGTTTCATATCAAATTTGAAGGCAATCGGTTGGATAGAACTTGTGATTTTATGTCGACCAGGTCGAGTAAAGTAGTTTCGATAAGAAACGCATTTAAAGTTTTGAGATTATTGTCCGAGTCATTCCGGTGCGTCGTAATTGCTGCCTCATTTATAGCTATAACTTCGTAAATATTGAGAATTTTTAAATTTCTTTTTGAGAACATGGTCTTAAAAGTCTAAACTTTAATATGCAAAAAAAACACGATTTTTTTTAAATTTCTAAAGCAGAATACCCCCTTAAGGCCGAATAATTCAGGTTTGTTATGAGAGCAGTGCTTATATCAGACTGGTGTCATGTTACCACGGACCACTCACATGAAAAGTGTATGGTCTCACATGAAAATATTTTATCTAAATATTTCTCAAGAATTCGGCAATATTAATGTAAAAGAAAAACATTTAAGAGATGTGAAACTCAATTTTTTGGTTATTTATTACTTTTTTGTATTCTTTTGTATTTTCATTGTATACAGTACAACCTGGCGGGTTTATTTCCATGTGGCAATCTCTTTCAACCATCCAGAAATATAACATTCTTAACTGTCCCGCTGCACCCTCTTATCTTGCCGAAATTTTTCAGCATCTTTCCAACCATGGATTAGCGCTACGCTCAAACAGAGATTGATTATTGGCCTTTCCAGTTCACCACTCCTCTTTTTTTACATCGTCCTTTACTGTCCATGCAGTGAGACTCTGGAATCAGTTACAAACCAATATAAGACTTAATTTCTAGTCAGTAAAATAACGTGTTTCATTCCTGATTTTTCTTTTCCTTTCCTCTCCACCATCCCTTCCTTTCCTTTTGATTGATGATATCTCACTTTATATAAAAAATAATGTTCGGATGATTGTGCGTCTTTGTGGGGTTCGTGGGCATGTGCTCATGTATGTGTTTATGGATTTCGTGGGAATGGATAGTCATTTGAATGATTTATGCGACCATGTAACTTGCTTCATTTACTTTTGTCTGGTTGGTTGGAAGAGATTGCTGCCTGGCAATAAGCCCGCCAGATTGTAATGCAATAAAAGTGTTAAATAAATACAAGATGTGAAAGAGGCCTTAAGTCAAAATCATATTTGAATCCTTTTTAAAAAATCTGAGGTCCACAAGGATTTGAACCCATAATTTCTGGGTTGGGAGATAGGCATTTTACAAACTAGGTCACGGTTATTTGTGATGTATGTAAAACTAGCTTATACTACCAGGATCATTCCATCTGACGAGGGCCTCGGAATAGGAGGTAGAAACATGGAATTAAACATGTTATTTATGAAATAACAATATAGTTTATTGTTAAATATTCTAATGTGGACATCCACAAAGTTAGAGTCTTAAATAAATTAGGATTTTTATATTCTTAGAAAGTAGGCGAAACTTGAGTACTTAAAAATGCCAAAATAGCATCTATTGTATTTGTCTACAGTATTTATTTTTTCACTTTGTTGGTAGTGTTTGTCTATCTGTGCCTGAAGGCACACAAAAGTCCATGCTATCAAAATTTCAAGCCATCACCAATGGAAAGATGAGGTGTAGATTTTAAACTATGCATACAGCTTAAAGGTGTAAATTTAATTTTGGCATTTCTAATGGTCTCATTTTCCTTGCCGATACCTTACATGCCTCGGAGGGACTACTGTGCAGACTGATAATTGATGTGGCATATTGAAAGAGATAATACAAATTTCATTTAACACTAAAACACTCATCTGAAGCAGTCATATTCTGTATTCACACATTTGCTCAAATGAATTTCCTGTAAAGGTGGGGGTACATCAACGATCGGTACTCAGTCCACTACTGTTCATCTTAGTCATGGACTATTTAACTAACCAGGAAATGAACAGTCTCCTAAAGATCCTACTATTTGCAGACGATATCGTATTAATAAGTGAAAAACACGAAGACCTGCAAAATAGTCTGGAAAGGTGGAGAAGAATCTTGGAGGACAATGGATTGAGACTGAGCAGAAAGAAAACAGAGTATCTGTACCTACCATTCGAGAACACAAATGCTGTCACTCTCGTAATGCAAATGGATGGAGAAACATTACCAAATTGTGACTCCTTTAAGTATCTTGGGTCACTCATCCATAGCGATGGAGGATGTGCAGCAGATGTAACACATAGAATTAGTGTGGGATGGATAAAGTTTAGATCAATGACGGGAGTTCTAAATATTAATCAATAATAATAAAAAGAAATTATATATCACCATTTAGTGAGCAGATTCTCCTCAAGCGCACTCTAACTTAGGATTCAAACCCACTATCATTGACATTAAAAATATTATTAAAAAAAAAAAGTTGAGTAAGGATAGGAAGGTGGCGGCTGCCGTAATTAAATTAGAAACTTCTCTGCATCTACATATGTTTAAAAAAAACATAGTTCGTAAGAAAACTTATCAAGTCAAGACAAACTAAAAAGACACCTCTAGATCTTTCAATATGTGATAGTAACACATTCGGCTTTTGGTGGAGTGTATAGTGTTTATATATAATATGGAGTGTATAGTGTTTATATATAATATACATTTTTATAAGACTTACCAAAATGGGATTGTCTTCAAGTGCTTCCTAAAGCTGCACACTCCACACGTATCTCTAACACTACTAAAAAAAATGTAGCATGGTCCCTTGACATTTCACAAATTTGCCCCAATACAACCATGTAACGATGTTCAGTAATTTTAGTTATTTTATCAACTTTGATATAAACCTCGATTCTAATAAATAGCAAGTTATTTAGATAAATACATTACATAAAACTAATAATAATGACAATTAATACATCTTGTTACAAATTAGTAAAAATGTGTCAGTTTGTTAAAATCAAATAATATTTGGTGATGTTTGTCAAAAGTCACTACGTTAGTCTGCATTGGCTAGCGTGGGGTGTACGATAATTGGATTTTAGATTTTTTTATACACAAAATGAAATATTCGTAATTAGTATTAATTCATAGTGGATCTTGGCCTATTTAAAGATATATACAAATCACACAATACATTAGAAAGTCAGTATAATGAAAATTAGGAATTAAAACGTCAGTTTAGAGAAAAACAATTTTTCCATTTATAAAAAAACCATTCGATTTGTGAAAAAAAACTATTTTAACCCAACCCTTGGAGACATGACATTTCAAATGTCACAGGGACCATGCTACATTTTCTTTAGTATAATATAAATATAATTATATTTTCTATATATACTTGAATTTTAAATATTCTGCAATGTACAGTGAAACCCCGTTTTTACGTTTTTGAAGGGACTAATAAAAAAAACGTAGTTGGAGGGAAAACGTAGATTCGGGGTTAGAAAAAAAAAAAGAAAATTATTTTTTATTTAGATAATCACGCAAATCACGCGCGAGCGAAACACGTGAATCAACGTGTTTATTCACTTGTTCGAGAATTTTCCTTTTCTCTTGAATCGATAATGTTTTTCTTTGCTGAGACATTATTTGAAGGGATTCAAAGAAATGAAAAAAATGTAAATTGGCACGACAATTGAAATTGTATGTACACGACCGACACGTTTAAAACACAAGCACAGATTGACCTGCCTATACAGTCTGCCTGCCTCTGATTCGCTAAACTTCCCACCAATTGCATCGTATTACACGACTCGTGTAACCTTGACCATGAGCACTGCAGGCGCACAACGTGTCTATAAATAGAAACAATATATTTCTGCTTCCCAATATTCATTTCAAATATTTTAAATCGTCGCGCATTTAATTAAATATGTTTATAAATTGATTTGCACTTTAAATATTTCAAACGTAAATTGCGGGAAATAAAAAGGTAAAAGCGGGTACTTAATGTACTAAAATAAAACGGAATTGTAAAAATTGAACGCAAATAGCGGGAAAACGTGAATTCCGGGCAGGTAAAAACGGGGTTTACTATATTTCTCTTTCAAGTCTTTAAACGAAAACAATACGCAAGTGTTACGCTAGGCATTTTTTGTTTGTGTCTACTAAATTTCACAGCACGGAATGTATTTATATAAAATTTTATTCGTAGTGAATGTGTTTATTATATATGGAAAAAATTAATTCGATATATGGAATTTAGAGACTTTTCAGGAATGTATCTCTTCGATAAAGCGAGGTCTAATTGTATATTACAGCAATACGAAAGTCACTTTGAATTTTTATGCATAGTAAATGGAGATATATTGGGTGTGCAAATTAGTTCGATCCGTTTTTGTGTTCAAAAATGCATTTATTTCCATATAAAATGAATTAATAGATCAATTAAAGTATTGTCCATCGCTGGCTACTACTTTTTCCCATCTCTCAGGCAATTTTCGTATTCCATTTCGAAAAAATTACTCGTCTTTTGAGGCGATCCAAGTTTGGAGCCAATTTTCGGTTTCTACAAAAGAAGTGAACCGGTGACCTGCCAAATCGTGCTGCATCCTTTGGAACAACCAGTAATCAGAAGGAGTAATGTCCGGGGAATACGGCGGGTGCGGTAAAACATCCCATTTGAGCGTTTCCAAATATTTTTTTACGACTTTTGCAACATGAGGCCGAGCGTTGTCATGAAGAAGAATAACTTTATCATGTCTTTGCTCGTATTCCGGCCGTTTTTCTCGCAATGCACGGCTCAAACGAATTAATTGTAGCCGATACCGCCAAAATCGGCTGTCACTATGAACCATTCGTAACAGCCAGAGCCATCTTTTGGAAACAGACCGAACTAATTTGTACTCTCAATAATATTAAATTAGAGTTTTCTGTTTTTAGAAAAAATATTTAATAAACATTATTCCTTTATTTACAACTTATGTAAAGTTTTAAAACACCTTATAGTTTCGCCTTGCCTTAAAAATGTTTGAAACTGTAGAGATGTTGGAATTATATCGCAAAAGTTAGTATGGATTGCACTTTTTTTATTTTTATAAACAATATACGATTGTATCAACACTATCTTACTAGTTTAATTAATGCAATAACAAGCTTGTTGGTGTTTATTATAATCTGTAATATGTAAATAGCGTATATTATACTCAAGAAAATGTAGCATGGTCCCTGTGACGTTTAAAATGTCATGTCTCAAAGGGATGGAATAAAATTGTTTTTTTTTACAAATCGATAAATGGTTTTTCTCTAAACTGGCGTTTTAATTCTTAATTTTCATTATACTGACTTAGTAATGTATTGTATGATTTGTATCTATCTTTAAATAGGCCAACAGATCCACTATGAATTAATACTAATTACGAACATTTAATTTTATGTATAAAAAAAATCGACAATCCAATTATCGTATACCCCATCCCTAGTCAATGGGGGTAACGCCCTCAAATATTGATTTTAACAATCGGACATATTTTGGCTAATTTGTAACAAAATATATTAATTTGTCATTATTGTTAGTTTTATGTAATGTATTTACCTAAATAACTTGCTATTTATTAGAATCGAGACTTTGCAACGATGACGAGTCATAATTTTAAAATTGTAAACATGAAATTTAAATATCCATCACACGAACTTAAAACCTTTATAATACAAGTTTTCTTTCTTTAGTGTTAGATTTAAATTATATGTGCAAATTTTATAATAGGGAATATGCATATTAACCCTTTTAATCCCACGGGGCCGATTATCGCCCCCGACTGGTGTATGCGAAAAATCCCACGGGGCCTATCATCGGCGCCAAAGTTGTTATACAAGTTTTTATGTAGAATAAAAAAACACAAAAAATATTTTTTTTATGAAATATGAAAATTACTTATTATTTTACACTCTACAGGGAGGTCTCCACAAAAAAATTAGGTTTTAAAACTAAATATTAACTGAGATAAAAAATAAAATATAAACTACATACTGTTTTTTTGCCAAAATACTACCTTGATCAAAAAGTTTTAGGACCGGCCACCGTGTGGCGCTGTCAGTCACCCGATTGGAATTCTTTTTTTTTTTGTTAGGTTACCACATCTATCATTGACACTTCCCTCCAAATTTCAGCGTCATAGCTTGACATTTGTAAAAGTTATGCTGTACTGAGTACCTTTGTGCATGTTTTCGATTTTTTACAAGTTTGAAAATGGCATCAACAAGTTTGCATTAAATTTTGTGTGAAAAACGGATTTAACGGTCCGTAGACCTTGTAAATGTTGGAGAAGTGTTTTTTGGTGGCACGAACGCTTCAGAAGTGGTCGTGAGTCGGTCGAGGATGACAAACGCAATGGCAGTCGAAAACCGATGAAAACATCAATAAAATTAAAGAAACGCTTATGGATCCGCTCAAGACATTTTGGTTAGTGATTTGGGCCTCAGACGTGTCGCTGAAAAACTGGTGCCGAAAGACCTCAATTTCATGCAAAAAAAGGACCGCGTTGAAATCGCGAAAGACATGATTTCCATGAGTTTTTGACCAAAAACAACACGACTACTATCCAGCAGCCTTTGAATTCACCTGATCTGGCTCCTTGCGACTTTTTCCTGTTCAACCGACTTAAAAAACCGCTTCGCGGAATGCGTTACAGCACCCGAGGGGATGTCATGAAAAAATCGAAGACGCCTCTGATGACATACCGAAATTTGAGTACCAGCGGTGTTTCGAGGTTGGATCAAGCGCTGGCGTAAGTGCGTTGCAGTCGATGGGGAGTACTTTGAAGGGGACCATATCAATTTTGATGAATAAACTTGTATTTTCGATTTTATGAATAAAGTCCTAAAACTTTTTGATCAAGGTAGTATGCTTGGGATTTTTCACACATTTTATGCTAAATATGCTAGGATTAAAAAGGTTAAGAATTTATGACTAAAACCATTCTCGTAGAACAGTTATAGTTATATTTTAACTTGGAAGTGTGTATAAATGTTTAAGATTTTAAATTTAAAGAAATCAGAGTAAATCCTGCTTTTCAAGTAAAGCATTTATCTATTTAATACTTTTGTATAAATATTGTCTGTAAGATACAGTGCTTTAAAGGAATATCTTCCAATCAACCATAGCTTAATAAATGAAAATGAATTTTGAGTAAGAGTAACAAAATAGGGATGGATGGGTATTGTATTGAATATTTTGTGATAAATAATATGTCTTAAGTTTTTTCCTAAATAACACATCGATCAATAAGCCCCGGAACTAACCAACAGATGGCGCCTCTAATAACAAATCCATACCATTCTCAGTTAGTACCAACCATTAGAAGTTACGTGTCAACCTTTCATGACATTCCGACATTGTGTCATTGAGTTGCAGTGGTTTTAGTGACGCTACTTTTGCTATTTTCTCCAATGAAGAAGTGATTGCCGAAACTAACGCCTATTTTGAAACCAAAGATAAATCGTTCTACACGGCTGGCATAGAAAAGTTAGGAAAGGGTTGGAATGAATATATCGCTATTGAAGGAGACTATGTTAATAAATAAAGAAGAATTTTGGCAAACAAATTTTGTTTTAGTAGTTAGTCCCGGGACTTATTGATCGATGTATTATTAATAAAAAATTTAAGCAGATCAAAACTTGATATATTTTTTGTGTAGATCTGAAAAGAAAATATATGAGAAATTCAAGAAGGCTCTTTATTGTGTTGCGTAAAAGACCCCCTAAAAGATGGAAAGACATTATAGTCTTAATGGTGAACCCCGGTTCTAATTAAGAAGTCATATGACATGTAAAGAGAATACATAAAATTATGTTACATAGAAAATTTTTAAATAAGTTTAAATGGTCATTTTTCATTATATTATATTTAAAATTGTTACCCATATTAAGATTTATGTCACATATCTGGCTCATTATGTGAATTTATATGAGCTATTTCAATGTATAATGCGTTGCATTCGTCACAAACTAATCAATTTTATAATGAGAACTTCTAAAGAGTGTAACAGTACCGATATCCTGCGAAACTTGTACAATTTAATTAGAACTAAATTAGAATATGTTTGGACTCCTCAACAGTTTCAATTTCAATTTCAATCAACAGTTTGGACTCCTAATCAACTCTAATATAAAAATACTTCTTAAACTTTCTGTAGACTCTCAAGAGTCTGTTACTGCAGGATTGTCCTGTGATTCTGAGCTCCAGCTATCTCTCCATCGTTTCGGGGGTCTCCCTGGTGGACGCCGTCCATCCGGCACCCCATGCAGAGCTATGTATGGAATTCTTGTGGAATTCATTCTCTGTACATGTTGGTACCAGTATCGTCGACGCTGTCGTCCCCATCTGACCACATCTTGGACCTCACAGACCTCTCGGATTGTGGTGTTCCTTACACGATAACGCAAGTCTTCCCAGCAATAGCGCGTAGAGTTCTCATTTCCGTTGTCCTTAGCATACTTTTTGTCCTAACAGTGTCCGCCTTCACTTCGATGTTATTCAGATATATATGGTACGCACCATGTCGTATAATAGAATTTTTGTAATTTGTTTTATGAAACACTGTTTATTCCACTTTTTGTAATGATATAACCCTACCGGTTTCAAGGCTTTCACCTCATCTTCAGGGGAGCACAAACAAGACAAGTCTTGTTTGTGGTCCCCTGAAGATACGGTGAAAGCCTTGAAACCGGTAGGGTTATACTGTTACAAAAAGTTGAATAAACAGTGTTTGATAAAACAAATTACAATGTCTTTAAACCACCACAACGTTAATGCCTAACTATAAATAATATATATAATAGAAGTCAAGACTCCATTGCTATATTTTTAATATGAATGGCTAAATGAAAAAATGTGCATATTCCCTATTAGACTAAAAGATAATGTCATTTGTAATTGCATTAATTCAAATATAATCTCTGTGATGTATTCTTAAGGATTTAGTTAAAGTTTGTTATGAATAATTGTCAAGTTGTGGGATTGTCAATAAAATATTTTTGTTTTCATATTCCTTTGTTTTTATTCAATTCCCAAAAAGATTTCCAATTAATGTTCACGGCCATATGATTAACCCATTGGACTTTGGTGTAAAAGATCACCAGTTCAAAACCTACACTCTGCTACTCTCCAAGTACGTTGGACATTATCGTTTTCTGAATTAGAATTAATTCCATAACATATTTTCAGAGGTGTGCTTCTATTCTTTTTCACAATAAATAATGCTTTTAACTGTTTTTTTTTTGACAATAACAAATTCAGTTTTCACTATGTAACGATTCAAACAACATGGATAGGATTTGGAAGGCGACTGGATTCAGCGTCACAACAAAATGCCGCCTGTTTAACGCATGTGTCATCCCGATCCTCCTGTACGGCTGTGAATCTTGGCATCTCACCAAAGCTCAGGAGGGCAATATACTTATTTTTTAAAACAAGTGTCTCAGGAGGATATTGGGAATCAGGTGATATGACCATATAACAAACAACGCTGTACGCCGGCGCACCCGGCAGGGGTCTGTCGTCTCTGTAATTCGGGAGAGGCGATGGTCCTGACTGGGACATGTTCTGAGAATGCCGGATGATAGTTGGCTGAGGAGAGCGCTGTTTTTCTGTCCATCAGGGTCCCAACGGCCTAGAAGATCCTCTCTCACGGTGTATCGTTCCTATGACAAGGAAGTCAGAGAGTTAGGAATGTTGTAGAGGGAGATTACCAACACCGCCCAAAACCGCTCTGAATGGAGAAGACTGGTGGCCTCCCTATGCTCCCTTGTGGAGCTTTAAAAGAAGGGTGAATTGAATTGAACGATTCCAACATTTCTATATTTGTTTCAGAAGCTTTTCACAACTCATTCTCTTATTGCGGCTCATCTGATCATTTTTTTCTTTACTACAGAATATTCTTCTGCTCTTATAACTCTCTTCCATTGCCTAGGATTCGCTTTCGTACATCAAGATTGGCACTAGCACACCATTGCACAATCATTTTTGAAGATTTTGCGATTGATTTATTGGAAATAAAATACTTTCAGATGATTTTGAATGAAAACAAGATTTAAAAAAAAAGAAAATTTATTTTACATTATATAATAATAGAAATAATTATAATACTATTATGATATCGCTACATTTTGACCAAAGGGCAAAACCATGAGTGTATAAATTTGAAAGGACTTTAAGTTATATAACAGTTGGTTGAAATAATTATATGAAATTATATTTTGATGAACTGATTAACAATTTGATACAGTGAAATCTCGATCAATTGTGACACAAATAATCGTTTTCCCATATATATTATTTATTTCAACAAATCTAAAATTAATTCCTTATAAAACATATAAAAATAGATTGCATCAATCGTTCCTCTGTGCATCATTTTACAGTAATATTCATTTAGAATATTCTTAAATGTACTATTTTACTTGACCAATAATTTTTTTCAAAATATTAAAACCCTAATTGGTAACAAAATATAAATGCTCGGTTTAAACTCGAATAATGGTCGGAGTAAACAATGAGTGGAACATTCATGATGCACGTGTTTTACTTGAATACTTGTTCCATATGTATATGCTAAGAAAACCAATAGCAAAATAGAAAAAAAATATCCTTTACTTATGGAGATAAAACAGTCAAAAATCAATTTATGAATCAAAGATTATTATGATTAAAACAAATATGTCTTTTTTTTGTTTTCGGTACAACTTTATAATTTTATTTACACACATTTATGTACATGCTGTAATATTTTTTTACGATATCTAACATATAAGTATGTTACGGTTTTTTTTTTCATTGTTTTTTCACATTTATTGTTAAGTCGAATATTAAAAAACTATTTCACTATCGTTAGAATTTTAATTTTTTCTCCCTATTGTAAAATTTGAGTGTTTATAGTTGCATCTTTTGCCAGGAAAATATCAACGTACATACTGATTTTTCTTCCAATAATTATTTCTAACTTAAATTAACAAATTTTCGCTACTTAACTCTCTAACCTCATAATTAAAATAAGTAATATTTTGAATAAATACCAACCATTAAAGTGAATATTTTAAACATACATTGAAATTATGCTTGCAGAAAAATTATTTGAAAATGTTAGTGATTTTGTTAAAGAATTTATTTCCAAACTAAAACTTTACAGTATAAATATTTGTAAAATAATTGACCTTAACCTAAAAAATAAAGAATGATTATTATCAACGCTTTTTGTTACATAAAACATTACTTTTTATCTCTAACTTTGAGACATTTTATTGTCTTAAATTACAATTCTATTGTATACAGCACAACCTTGCCTAGTTAATAAAACACTTAACTTCCTACACTGAGATTTCAGGTTCGATTCCTAATGGAACCAAAAAGGATCCCAGTCTGCTTTTTCATAAAGGTTTATAAACATTTCTCTGGTCAGTTGGTAGAATTGACACAGGTAGAACACTATACAATGGAAATTTAATAAAGATTTAATTTTCATGTGGCTCTCTTTTTCCAACTAACCAGAAAGACATAGATAGGGCTAAATATGAAAACCAGATTCGGGCCACAAACTAAAAAACTTTCGATTGGGAGAAAAGTATTTGTCATCGATGGATGAATGAGAAGTCATCGACATCATCGGATATGTTCAGGCGATTAATAAAATATTAAATGTGGAACTTTATAATAAAAACATTGAAAATGGTATTTTGTGTTTATTTAGAAGAATTTGCATATTTGAAAATAGGACAAATTAAAGTTTATACAGATACATACTAATCAATTGCCATAGAGAAATTGTAAGAAAAGAAGTTATTTAACCGTTTTACTGCCGGACATTTTTTTCAATACTATATAATATATTACAGACTCTCAGCACTAACGGTTAATAAAGGATATTTTTTTGGATGTGATAAAATTTTAAATTGGCTGCCAAGATCATGCGATTTAACACCTCTGGATTATTTTCTTTGGGGTTATATTAAATCACAGGTTTACACCAACAAACCCAAGACTCTTGATGAACTTGAAGTCAACATTTGTCGCGTTATTGGCACCATACAGCCAGAAATGCTCCACCTAGTCATGGAAAATTGGCCAGTGCAAAAGAAGCCATGGAAGCCATTTGAACAATATCTTGTTTAAATCATAAACGGCATGAAATATTCTTTCAAATTAAATCTTCAGATCCGTTGTTTTTTTCATTTATTTTAAAGTTCTATCATTCTTAACGCGAAACCCATCTTATGATCTGTTAAGGTAAATAAGCCATTTAGCCTGCCACGGTCAACATATGAATGAAATTATCTTCAAACAATAATTGTCATTAACCTTTCCATTCCTGTGCTAAAAAAAATCCGCGCGTTCTAGTGCTGTGTATTCAATACACATCAATACGTAAATGTATTACGGAGGAATATCTAAAACCTGAACCCAGTATTTATTATATTTATAGAGATATTAAAGTTTTTTAGAAGCAATGTGTACTAGTTACACATCACAGGGAAGGAAGGGTTAAACAACCTATCAATTTAATTCAAATACACGGCCATTTAAATAATTTATATGTGTTTTATTTCAAAAACAAATCCTATCACACCCAAAAAAACATCCTATATAAAATCAATATTATTGAATCAGTAAGAATTTTGTTAAAATCACACAATGAGTTTTTTATAAAAATACAATTTTATATTCTTAAAGTTTTTAAACATTTCCTTATAACTAAAATGATAATGACATCCAAAAGACAGTGGACCCAGATGGCATGGAGGAACCCTGGTATTTTTCCTACATTTTCAATGTTAACATTTAATTTTTTTTTTAAATGAGAAAGTAATATATATTTAACAATTCTTAAATCTTATTTTAAGTACATGCATCAAACTAAAATTGTTATTCTTTCAGGAAGTATTTATGGTTAAGATATTTAGTAAATTAAATTTTTGAAGGAGATAATAAACAAATAAATAATGCAAATGTGAGAGAAGACCAAGGAAAGTATGGTTAGTTCAAGAGAATGACATTTTAAAAGTAAACGAAGAAAGTCAAATAAGGTATACGGATGTGTTGTAATAGGGAATTGTGGTGTTCTGTTCTCTCTGCCTACCCCGAGGAGGGGGAAATGGCGTGATGGTAAGTATGAATGTACAATTTATTTAGTGCAGTTTACAGAGCAAACTCTCCTTATAGGTGCTCTAACTCAGGATTTAAACCCACTACTATTGATAGATAAAAAATAAATACATGTACAGTATTCGTCGGTAAGTAATACACATAGTTTGTAGAGTGTCGTCTCTGTCGCACGATGCACCAACTGCATCGTGACTACGATACCGGACTGTTGGCGCATCGTGTGAGAGACGACGCTCTACAAACTATGTGTATTACTTACCATCGGGTACTGTAATTTGAATGTAAGGATACTGAGGTAGTGACTGCGGCCATCAGATGATGCTCTTGTCCCCAAAATACTAGCTAAAATATTTTCAATATGAATATTACTAGTAATCTAACGTTCGCTAGTACTTGCAGAGCACTAAATGGTCAGTTATCATTGGTGACTTAACATATTTTTAGAAAAAACTCCTTTCATAACACAATAATATAGAATTAACATATTGTCGCCGATATTGCAAGAACACATAACTCGATTTTTTGGTATAAGTAAATTTTTTGTCACCTCTTGTATCATTGACACATTTTTACATTAACACATATATTTATTTTCAATGCGGAACGCATTTATTCATAACTGCAATACCAAGTGATGTTTTTATTTCATTATATTTCTGCAGAAAAATCGCTTTTTGTCTCCCCTGTAAAATTTGGGCAATCATAGATATAGAACCCGGCGGTAAGTAATACACATTGGGCTTAACAAACCGACAGTCTCTTTCTTAAGCCCGATGTGTATTATTTACCGCCGGGTACTGTACGTGTTCTTGCAGTATTGGCGACGATATGTAAGTTACTCTCTCTTTCCAACATTTCTGGATCCACCAGTCTCCATGGTGTAAAATAATTATGAAATTCGACTATTATAAAACCTTAACTAAAAATATCACTGCCACATAAAAGCAACTCCCAACGATTTGGTAAATTCACAAGAACACATTTCTTCAGTGATTCTCTCAGAACTGATAAGTTTCACATTGCGATTCTCTACTTAAAAGATGACCGCGCTGAGAGGTTCAGCTTTGATGTTAGCAAGATCCAATCGGCTGTCAATCGCTTCATCAATCTGCCCCACAATGGCCACATTGTCTCCTCTAATTATATGCAGCCCTAATACAACTTGGGCTATTCCAGAAGTGGAAGAGAAGACACGCTCATGAGACTCGTCTAGGATTAAGTTGATTGTTTGGTCAAATCCCTTCAATGTTCCGATGAAATTTCTACCGTCAGATGTGATGATTGAGACGGTATGGTTAAGAAATGATTCCAGACCGGATGCCATAATTTATTATTTGAAATAATAACAGTTATTAGCAATCAAATGTATACAAACAATTGTATAAGCAAAAAAGGCGCACAGTAAACGAAGTGATCGTTGAATAATAACCTCAAATTAGGAACAATAGACAACAGCAGAAATAATGTTTTGACAGCTATAGCAGAGACAATAGAAGTTCAGTGGCTTTCATACATTTAATATTTTGGTGCCGCCTTAGGACTGATTTACATACTGCTATCATATCAATATTTTTTCTCATATATAATAAAACAGCAGTCACTTTAAATATAAAGTTATACTTATAAGTGTGTGTTTAAATATGAATGTTATATTTTTAAAAGTGAATATAATTACATAACTCCTTTAACTTTAGCTTTTCGCATGTTTTTTTTACACTACGGGTACTACCCATCCATATTTTAATAATCTTGATACTACTACCTCCCAGTAATAGAAAATGTAAATGTCTCTACGGTACTACCACCGTGACTGAAGGAATGTATTTAACCCTCCGATCGGTGACAGCCCCGGCGGCGTTAAAAAAGTGACAAGGTCTCTAGGGACCGTAAAAAAATTGTATGGTATTATCATCATGCAGGTGTGTCTTGATGGTTTTGTATGTTAGCTTATGGTTGTATAAGGTGTCTAAATGTATATAGAAGGATAAAATATAAGTATAAAGGTAAAAAAATAAGTTTTTTTTGGTAATTTAGGTTTTATTTGACAGGTAAAAAATAAAAGTTGTAATAAATGTATTATCGTGCTGCTTATTCATGGTCAGCTAACGCAAGAATGCAGGTATCGCACTGATACAATAATGCTGAATGCTCAGCACAAACTGCTTTATTGCAGGTATAGCAATATGATCTGGTTTTGCGCTGGCGTCCGTTCTGCGCACGATATACCTGGCACGATGGCCGATTCGTACAGATGCAAATGAAGGTTCAGCTCCTGATTGTGGTCTTGCTACTACCGGAAAATATAAAAAAATAAAAGATGTTATTTCCATGTTTGTGCGTTTCGATATTCAATTTCAATTTTACCTTTACATCAAATGCTTCCATAGCAATTCGAATTTTGGGATAGCACATTATGCGTGTATGGTGATAATACCATACAATTTTTAGCTTATGGTTATGTATTGTAGCTTATGGTTATGTTAGCTTATGGTTGTATAAGGTGCCTAAATGTATACAGAAGGATAAAATATAAGTATAAAGGCAAAAAAATAAGTTTTTTTTGGTAATTCAGGTTTTATTTGACAGGTAAAAAATAAAAGTGGTAATAAACGTAATATTGTGCTGCTTATTCATGGTCAGCTAACGCTAGAATGCAGGTATCGCACCGATACAATAATGCTGAATGCTCAGCACAAACCGCTTTATTGCAGGTATAGCAATATGATCTGGTTTTGCGCACGATATAAGTTGCAAACGAAGGTGCAGCTCCTGATGTTAGTCTTGCTACTACCGGAAAATAAAAAAAAAATGTTATTTCTATGTTTGTACGTTTCAATATTCAATTTCAACGTTACCTTTACATCAAATGCTTCCATAGCAATTCGAATTTTGGGATAGCACATTATGCATGTATTGGTTGCTCGTTCTTTGATATTTGAAATTGCTAATTGTTTTGTCAACAATTGCAAAAACGAACGTCGCTTGTCTGTTTTTTGAACAGGCTTCATCTCATCGTAAATTACGAATGCGGTCAATGCAGCAATATCTATAATGTTGTAGAACATTTCAAGTGGCCAACCATTTGTTGAACGTTTGCATGAATAAGTCCCAAGCATCTGATCCATTGTGTCCAACCCAGATTTATGGGCATTATAATCCAGAATGACCATTGGCTTTGGCTTATCGGTTTCACTATCTACCGAACAACTATAATGCATTGTATACAACAACAGGACCGATTTATTCTTCTTCGGCACGGCAAATACAATTCATTTACGATTTCTTTCAATAATGGTACAAGTCAGGTATAAGGTCCCTAAAGATCTTGTACCTGATTCCCGTACAAAATGTTTTCAAACCGTAATAAAACACGAACGAGTAATCTTACCGCTTTGAAACCGATTTTAATCGCTTCAGCATGTTTTTTTTTGGAATACATGCAGCATCACGTTTTCAAAACATACAAAGAGAAAGTTGTGAGCAAACAAAAATCGAAAATGTCCCCAGGGACCTTGTCACTAATCGGAGGGTTAAGGTGCTCAGGGCGACAATGACAACACAACGAAATAATTTTACCATTTTATTTTAAGGTGATACAATAGGCTGGTAGTGATTTAGGTGAGTAAGCCACGTCGACCCAAAAATGGAGCTAAGATGGCTCAAGGTGGGAGACAATGCTGATCCAGGCAGGAGAGCAGGGCGGCTCCAGTGGGCGACAAGGCTGGTGATGGCAAGGTGGCCCAAGATAGGTGGCAATGCAGATCCGGGTGGAATGACAGGCGGCTCTAGTCAGCAGCAAAGCTGGTACGGACAGGACAGTAGGGCAGCTCTAGCAGGTGGCAATGTTGATTTGGGCAGGACGGCAGGGCGGCTCTAAATGGTCGGCAATGCTGGTTTGGGCAGGATGGCAGGGCGGCTCTAGATGGGCAGTAATGCAGGTCCGGCCAGGACGGCAAGGTAGCTCTAGCAGGTGGCAACTCAGATCCAGGTAGGATGGCAGTGCGGCTTGTCCGGGCGGGACGAAGTCAGCCAGGTGAAGAAAGCTGGAAAGCTGTAGCAGAGACATCTTGACTGGTCCGCTGCTGGGTGGTGACTGATCCTTGGCGGCAACTGGCAGTTGTTTTATACAGGCACAGTTCTCAGATGAAGTGAAGATAAGTCTTGTAGGTAGTCAATCAGAGAGTTCTTTTCAACACGGCAGTCAGGTGGAGAATGATTTACGCTGTCTGATTGAGCCGAGTTATTTTAATTTTATTCAGATCCTCCCTTTTTACAGCGACCGTTGATGCATCTTTGCGTCCGTGGTCTGTAAATTTACTGCGAAAATGGTTCGTTTATCGTGTCGAAAATTGGCCAAACTATTACTTGGTACCATCTCGTTTCCGTGACAGTCGCGACTGGATCGGCCAATCTCATCACGACGGGTGACTGGTAGACGGGTGCCGTCTATGGGCGCATCAATCTATTAAAAACAACTATGTTTTACATTATAAATGAAATGCCGATTTAATTTAACTTTTCAATAATTATAACATTTATATACAACAAATAATTGATAATAATACGAAATGTATTTTTAACACACATAAAAAATATTTTTTAAATTTCAGCTTTCAATTTGTGCCAACGTTTTTCAAAATTTTAAGTAAAATAAATTCGAAAACACATGTTTATTTATCTAAACAAAAGAGTATATATATTATACTAACATCTTTGTTTGTGTATTGTTGTATTTACGTTCTTTACACGATAGTACATGGAAATATTATTTTTCTTTGTCGTGACTTCAATGTTGAGGAATGTAACCTTCATTGATATTGTAGGTAGGTTGCACACATCTCTCTCAGTATTCTGCTGACCAAATAACCTGTAGTAAAGGCAGGTCCGTAGAACTCTTCAACTAGTCCCTTCAGCGCATAGATGCTCTGCTTCCGCTCCTGTGACCTTCCTCATTACCGGGGACTATGAGTTTCGCTGTGCCCTCCTTGACCGAAGAATGCGACATATTGCAATCCTGATAGTCTTAGATATTAAGATTTTCTAATCGACGGAACAGAATGACGTTTTCATTGGAGCTTTGAATACTTCTTTTTTCGTATTGGATGGTTGATTTTTGTTTTTATAGAGGTGTCATATGTGTCTCTTCATTGGATGGCGTTATTGTTAAAGCAGGAAGAAGTTATCTGGTGCGATAGATAAGGATTTATGGTCAGCTTATTTCCCCACCAAGAGGGCTCGCCATCATTCTACAGAAAAAAAGTAAACTCTTTCCCTATTGGGAGAAAATATAAACGTGATAAGAATTCTATTTCCACTCAATAAATTGTTAAAAGATATATGTTATTAAACTAAAAAAACAAATATTTTGTCAAAGAAAAGTTACCCATGGCTACATACGAGTACTAGTGTAGGTTGATATACTCGTACAATACATTAACTTTATCCAAAGTCTGTCCTAAAGACTTATTAATTGTAAACATTATTTTATTAATGACAATTGGAAAAGACATATAATCCTTTATTCCAGGTTTGTATTTTCCTCCTATCACGGAAAGACAATGTAAGAATTACTTGCACATCGCATCAAATAACTTCTTGCTTTGAGAATAATATCTCCAAGTGAGGAAACAAAACTCAACCACCCAACACGAAAAAAAAAAGAATCTTCAAAACTCCAATGAAACCGCAAGCCGGCCCACACCACACAACTTTACTAAAAAGCGTTAACTGTAATTTCATAGGGCAATTTCAACAATGACAGAATATCTCCATACTCTATGTTATATTAGAACGATGCTTCTCCATACCTAGGTTTTGTTTCATTTTCACTTCACCGTCACAGTATCTTTTGTTTAATTTTAACTCGTAAAGCGAAGGTGTTAATTAATTGAAGAATTGTATTCGAATTGGATAGTTTTACTTATCCGCATAATTTGCATCGTCAATTAAATCAGAACTCAATTAAGTGACCTTTTTCTATTTTTTTAATATTCTTGACGTTATACAAAAGATTTTGCATGTACATGTATGTTTTGTTTCACTCTGACATCACCGTCATTGAATGTTGTGTTTCATTTTCAACTTTATGGTTTTATGCAAATTACACAATAGGTAATTTGAAATTGGTTTTTTGGTGCAATTATTGAACTTCTACATTTTTTTGTCGAGTCGAATGGTACCTTGACTGAATTGTTTAACGCGTCGAAAGGGGTAAAGCAAGGAGGCGTTAAGTCACCCTGGTTGATCAAAATGTATATGGGTTTATGTGTAAAGGAGCTACAGATCAATTGGTGGTATACAAACGTTGAATGGGAACGTGTACGGATTATTGTATGCATTAGCATGGAAGTGTTAGCGGAGAGTCGAGATGAATTGCAGTTTGATAAGTAAATTGTATACGAGATGCAAAGAGTAAGATCTGATAATTAATGTTCGATAATCCAAAATAATAATGATGATAGAAAACTCTGAAGGAAAAGTAAATGCGAGATATGGGTGGAAAATAAAAGATCGGAGCAAGTTGAGGAATTCTTCTTTTTGGGTAGTATTTTCACAGTAATGGATGAATGTAAATTCAAGGCTGATGTGTTAACCTTTCCCTTCCTTTGATAAATAAATCCACCCGTTCCGGTGCTGTGTATTCAATACGTTCACAAAACGGGCGAAGCGACCACCTCAAACGAAAGCCCGCGAGCTACTGAAGCGAGCGAACTGAGATTCTATTTCTTGCATTCCCATATACCGAATTAGAGTGAGAGTGAGACGTGAATAGCGTCGCTTCCTCACCCATAGCGGCTTTTTAAAACGAATATACTGCGTCACACACTGACACACGTTTGATTGTATTGGTAAATTTATTCCCGATTTTCACAAAATATCTCTGATGTGGCCGATAAGTGCTAATTATTATTAATATTATTTTTTCAATCAATTCGTAAATGTATTACGGAGGAATACCTAAAATCTGAACCCAGTATTTATTATGTTTATAGAGATATTAAAGTGTTTAGAAGCAATGTGTACTAGTTACACATCACAGGGAAGAAAGGGTTAAGCAAGATGAAGAAGAGCACGCAGAGATGGTTTAGGCATGTTAAACGAATTTATGAAGAAATACTAACCAAACTGATATATAGTTCAAACGCGAATGGAAGGCGTGTGGGAGGCAGACCAAGGAGAGGGATCAATTGAAAGAAGGAAAAGCAGAAATTCAGAATAATTGTAGAAGTTGTAAGATTATGAGAAGGTATGTGTTTGCAGAAGAGGGTATGGTGGTCGTCGCACACTCAGTCGCACACTCGGAACACTGTGGGTGTCCATACACACGGTCAATGACCGATGAAGTGACCTTTGCATTCCTTGACAATTCTAAACAAGCAAGTCCGAAGTTCACACGCCGGCCATTCAACCCGTAGCCGGGAGCGGACCGCATTCCATACTAGAGCGAGAACGCACCACACTTGTCTCGCCAGTTCCGTATTTGAATGATACCTACATACAACATTAACCGTTTTTGCATTCGCAGAAACGAGAAGTAGGCATATCGCGAGCGCATTCCCGCGCACATTCTAAAATGATATAAATACCTACGTCTACCAAATAAATCACTCTCTCTTTCCGCATTGCGATCTTACGAGTTTTATTTATCAACAAATCATCATCATCTCTTCCCTTAAGGACTAGCTCCTAAAAGGCTAAGGATGTGTGTCAATATAGGAAAGTCTGACGTTCTGTTCTATCTCCTTATTCCGACAGGGAAATTATGTGATGTAATTTTGTATTGTTTTATGTGGTCGATTAAAAAAAAATATTATAAGACCTTGGAAATCGGTTATTTAAGAATTTTCATATTTAAGTTTCTTTATACAAAATAAAATGCAAATTCATTTGTAAGGTATTGGATTATATAGTATTTTTCTTTGTCCCTTAGTTCCAGGATCGGTGTAAGGCTCATGAAAAAATACAATCCCTGCCTTAGAACTTCCAAATAAAAAAAAAGGTTTTCCTATTTCTAATTGAATAATTCAATCACTAGAGGTAGCGAAATAAGTTGTTAATGTATTCCGATCACCATTAAAATAATTCATCAGTGCAAGGCTCATAAAAAAAACAATCGCTACATTAAAACTTCCAAGTAAAAAAAAGGTTTTCCAAATGGAATAATTAAATCACTATAGGCAGCGAAATAAGTTGTTAACGTATTCCGATCACCATTAAAATAATTCATCTGTGCAAGGCTCATGAAAAAAGACAATCGCCACATTAAAACTTCCAAGTAAAATAAAGGAGGTTTTCCAAATGGAATAATTCAATCACTATAGGTAGCGAAATAAGTTGTTACCGTATTCCGATCACCATTAAAATAATTCATCTGTGCAAGGCTCATGAAAAAAGACAATCGCTACATTAAAACTTCCAATTAAATAAAAGAAAGTTTTCCAAATGGAATAATTAAATCACTAGAGGCAGCGAAATAAGTTGTTAACGTATTGCGATCACCATTAAAATAATTCATCTGTGCAAGGCTCATAAAAAAGACAATCGCTACATTAAAATTTCCAATTAAAAAAAAGAAAGTTTTCCAAATGGAATAATTCAATCACTAAAGGTAGCGAAATAAGTTGTTAACATACTCCGATCACCATTAAAATAATTCGTCAGTGCAAGGCTCATAAAAAAAGACAATCGCTAGCTAAAAAACTTCCAAGTAAAAAAATAAGCTTTTCCAAATGGAATAATTCAATCACTAGAGGTAGCGAAATAATTTCTTAACATACTCCGATCACCATTAAAATAACTCGTAGTAAAATAATTAGATGTAAGAATTGTTATCTAGTTATAAGGTAGTATGTCGGTGTTATCTATTTATAAGAAATTATATATAGTAGGTAATGAAAGTAAAATTAGTTCATAGTTATAATACATAAATTAGATATGTTCTTAAGATATAACTTTGTGTATAAGTATAGCCAATGTTTGTGTTATTGATTACTTTATTAAAAAAAACTCCAATCACCAAAGCTCTATAAACACGATTAATGGTCAATCGGATCCAGTTGAGAGAATGCAAAGCTTTTACATATTTCATATTTAGAATGTAAATATATGTTAACATAATTATACAGATCTTTGCACCTGTTTATGCACACATTTAACAGAATTATTTCGTGGAACAATTAAAGTGGCGCTAATAGTAGAGATAAAGACCGGGAATCACGACTATACTGGTATGGACACGTGCAACGACAGGATGAAGGGTTTAAGCTAAGGACAACCATGAATTAGTAACTTTCAAATAGACACAGATAGAGAGAGACCCAAGTAGTCTTTATAAGAAAGTGGAGGAAGACATGACGCGAATCGAACTATCTCCGAGTGATTGGCGAGACCGAAAGAGATGGAGGGAAAACGTCCAAGCAGCCGACCCCAAATGGATTGGATAAAGCAAGGGAAAAATAATAAAGAAGAAATGTATATTAACAGTATTCATGCTACCTGTCTATAATCATAATATTTTCACTTATTTAATGCGTAAGGGCGTATTCTACTCAAGAGGCGTGAATTTCGGTCGTTTTCAGACTAAATAAAAAAATAAAAAAATAAATTCCTTTACATTTTTTACAGTTTGTTTATTGATGATTTGAGAATGTACAAAAAATAATTTGAAAAAAAAATTAAGATGTTATCAACTGTTATATCTTGTCGTAAAAAAGGGGGTTAGCTGGTCGACATGATTGGAACCCTTTCGTAAATTTGAAACAAAAATCATACACAGTTTCTTGATAAGAAATAATGTCGTTATACTTGGTACCAAAGAAAAAAAAAACGTAAAATGGCGGCTGTCTGAAAAAAAACTCGATTTTTTTATCCTTTTTTTCAAATTTTTCTTTAAATCTTAGTAAAGAAACAATGTGTTTTTTATTTTACAAGGTAGGAACGATAGAAAAACATTTATTTAAGTTTCATACCAAATTTGCAGGCAAGCGGTTGCATAGAACTTGAGATTTTATGTCGACCAGGTCGAAAAAAGTAGTTTCGAGAAAAACGCGTTTTAAGTTTTGAAATTATTGTCCGAGTCATTCCGGCGCGGCGTAATTGCTGCCTCATTTATAACTACAACTTCGTAAATATTGAAAATTTAAAAATTTCCTTTTGAGAACATATTTTTAAAAGTTTAAATTTTAAGAATATTGAAAAAAAAAACGATTTTTTTCAAATTTCTAGAATAGATTTAGCTCTCGATTCTACTTTTAGGGCCCTAAAATGAAGAGCTTGTCCTGACCAACCCTCGCATCGCATTTAGTTATAGACACAAGGAAAACGGGGGATGGCCACTGACATTTTCCCTGGATTACCTGTCAAGTGCAGCCTCATCTGTTGCATAAACATTTTCCAACAGTTTTATTACTACGACAATTCGCCCGCTTGACATTACGAACGATGGAAAAAAATAAGGGGTGTGTTTTTTACACATCACAGTAATTCCCAGTTTCAAATCATTTATAATGTTTGTTTTTTTTTATTATCTCTGTCGTTCCTCATTACTGACGCGCGTTATCTATAAGATCTTGGTGGTATAGATTGCAACGACACGTATCCACTCTTCTCGACTACCATATATGGTGACACAGATTGCAACGACACGTCTCCACTCTACTCGACCATATGTCGTTTGTATGACACTGTATAAGCTTCTCCAAGTCAATTCTGCGTCTCGTGGTATATGTTGTCAAACTCGTTCAAGGACTTGTGAGCTGCCCAGCATTACTACAAAGATTAGCGTTAAATGTTCCTAACAATTACACTAGACTGTGTCGGCAAGAACTGTTCTCAATAACATACACTAGAACGGGTCTTCCAGCCGCTATGCCTGTTGGAAGGGCCTTAACTCTTTTGAACGGGACTGCTGCGGATATTGACATATCTCATATCACATTACCAAAAGCAAAAGTAAATTTTCTTCTAAGATTGAGCGCGTTAGAAAGCACTCATCAACGTATTTAAGTGACTTTGAATATATGTGTATGTTTGTGTGTAAATTATGTATATTTTTTTCTTTTATATAATTAATTTTAAATTTTAACATTTCTTGTATTTTTCAATGTAATTGGGCTAAGCCTGTTTTGAGAAAATAAATAAATTCCTTCATCAGATTGCGTTCTGCCCCTGTCTCTTCTACCTGACACACTTCCTATGATAATTTATGAATTCCTATCAAATTTATAATGTATATGAACACGTTATTGTGTTACTATCACATATGTGTATCAGAAGATATACAAAGGTTATTTTGTCCTTCGTCTTCCTTTGATCAGTTTTCTGTGGTTTTCACAAATTAGTTTTTTTGAACATATGCAGACGTTCCTATCCTTATATACCCAACATATGTATATAAATTTTGTCTTCTTCTTCTTCTTCATCTTATTTTAGGTCTGATGGCCTGTTATGGTCCTGCATCATTGTTTGCCTCTTGTGACGTCGACTGCCAGCTGTCTTACCATCTTTTAGGAGGTCGTCCTGGAGGTCTGCTTGCTTGGGGGATACTGTCCCTGGCCATTCTTACGGCTCTTGGTTCCGCCATTCTGGATACATGTTCGTTCCAGAACCTTCTTCTCTGTCGTCCCCATCTGACAATATCTTCAACTTCGCACGTCCTTCGGATTTCTGTGTTTCGTACTCTATCACGAAGGATTTATCCAACGATACTCCTGAGTACCTTAATTTCGAAGGAGATTTTTGGTTCTGACAGTGTCGGCTCTGGACTCTATGCTGTATGTCATTATGGGGCGCACACAGGTCTTCTATAGCCTCACCTTGCTTTGGATGTTCATATGCTTGTTTTTCCAGATAGTGTTCTTTAAACATCCGGAAATAGCTGCGGCCTTTTGTGATTGTTCAAGCACTTCGCCATAGAGGTCATTAAAGCACATTATGCTAGCACCCAAGTATTTAAATTTTGTTACTTGTTCAATTGGTGTATCGTTGATCGCCACACTGCATCCAACTTGCTCTCTGGCTAGAGTCATGCATTTAGTCTTGCTGATGGAGATAGACATGTTGTATTTTTTGGAAGCAGTGTGGTATCGATGTAGCATTAATTTTGTAATATTTTGAATCTGTCAGTAATAATGGGTTCAAGTTCCGAGACAGAACACGATTGAAGAGAGTTTACTTTCGAAACGGTGCTGCATAAATAGTTATTGTTATTATTATTAACATAAACTACTCCATTCTATGTACCTGACTCACGTTTGGAAATGTGCCCGAAAAACCCCAAGAATATTCTATAAACACGCCCCCTACAGTCAGGCGATGTCACAGCTAAAATTAGATACCTCTATTCTCAGTAGTATGCAAATTAGAGTCGATAGAAGACGTGTTGTTTTGTTATATTCTGAAATGTTAATAATTGAAAATCGCGCGGCTAACACTAAAGTCTCAATGTTTCCGTTCTGAATAAGCGAATGCGTGCATGTATGGACAGATATTAAGATGCTGATGTTATCGACTCTGAAACCAGTTACTGTAAGATTTCCATCCTTGTTGGTTTACATCAAACAGTGACTTTAAAAATATTACATATCTCTTCAATGATGAAATATGTTTCTCCATGACTAATATTTTCTTGTCTTTTTCCTTCTTCTTTTTCAATCTTTGGCGAAAGTGGACAATATTTGGTTTTCTTATTTTTAACGCTTTAAATACATTAAAGTTTTCCTTTTTTTTTTTAATAATAATGTAACTTTTAATCTAGTAATTAAATACTCATCTGCGTAGCTTGTCTGTATGATTGGCTAAAAAATATTGCCTTTTGGTGATAAAATCGCCAGATGTGTATTTTACAGTTAAAATGTCTATGAAATAATACATTAATAATTTGGAAGCATTTGAAGACAACCCTTTTTGGGAGGTCTTATCAAAATGTATGATTATATATGATCAATACTCACATACACTATACTGCACCTAAAGCCGAATGATTACAATCACTTGTCGGAAGATCTACCAAGGTTTCTTTGTAGTTTGTACTACGTGCGTAAGTTTTTTTGCCAAATATGTTTTTTTAATTAAACTCGTATGCAGTTAATATAATTAAATTGTGCCTAGTCTAATGACCGCAGCTAACAGCGTCCTATCCTTACACTCAAATCAAATCCCAAGTTATTTATTTATTTAACACTTTTATTGCAATACAATCTGGCGGGCTTATTGCCAGGCGGCAATCTCTTCCAACCAACCAGACAAAAGTAAATGAAGCAAGTTACGTGGTCGCATAAATCATTCAAATGACTATCCATCCCCACGAAATCCATAAACATATACGTGAGAACATGCCCACAAACCCCACAAAGACGGACAATCACCCGAACACCATTTTTCATATAAAGTGAGATATCATCAATCAAAAGGAAAGGAAAGGATGGTGGAGAGGAAAGGAAAAGAAAAATCAGGAATGAAACACGTTATTTTACTGACTAGAAATTAAGAGTTTTTTCAGTCGCTTCTTAAAGCATGCCAAGGACGGAGCGAGTCTTATATTGGTTTGTAACTGATTCCAGAGTCTCACTGCATGGACAGTAAAGGACGACGTGAAAAAAGAAGAGCGGTGAACTGGAAAGGCCAATAAACAATCTCTGTTTGAGCGTAGCGCTAATCCATGATTGGAAAGACGCTGAAAATTTTCGGCGAGATAAGAGTGTGCGGCGGGACAGTTAAGGATAAGAGACTTCTTAGGATTGATGAGTAAGCCATGCTCCCCAGTCCACTCCGAGATCGATTGAAGGTCCGTATTTAAATTGTTCAAAGCCGCGTGAAAGAAATTTGGATCAAAATGAATATATATCTGCAGGTCATCTGCATACAGATGATAAGAACATTTAAGAGACGATGTTATTGGGTTGATGAATATAGAAAAAAGGAGTGGAGAGAGAATTCCACCTTGGGGAACGCCTGCAGAGAGATCAGTCCATTCAGATATATGCTCTTGGTATTTACAGGATTGTTGTCTTCCCTTTAAATAGTTCGAAAACCAGACTATGACCGATTCAGAGAATCGTAATGAACGCATTCGAGCCATAAGCAGATCAAAGTCTACAGTATTGAATGCATTGCTGAAATCCAGTAGACATAACAATGTCAACTGCTTAAAGCTCATTCCACGTCTCACGTCATCCGTGATCTTGACCAGTGCGGTAGTGGTACTATGTCCCGGACGAAATCCTGACTGCAATGGATTAAACAATTCAAATTGATTAAGGTGGGAGTCAATTTGTATATGAACAATTTTTTCAATAATTTTGGATAGTGTGGGCAGAATAGATATGGGCCTAAAATCTTTATATGACGTGGGTGAGTCAACTTTCGGGATCGGAATAATTAGAGCCCTCTTCCATACACTAGGAAAGCTGCTAGTAGACAAAGAAAAATTTATAATATGTGTTATGATAGGAAGAATAGCATCGATAATGAAGGAGATGAATACAATCGAAATATTGTCGTCACCCATCGCTTTTGAGGATATAGTCAAAAGAATACGACGAACCTCACCTACATCAACCTCCGAAAAGTGGAGCTCAGGAACATTGGGTCGAGGCATTACATGAATTTTTCGGAGAGTGTTCTCCTTTGTGGTAATGTCTAAACTGAGTGATGGTGTTGCAAAATGTCTATTAAGGTTATTAACATCTAATGTGAAGTTACCTGAGGTGTCCGAGGATTTGACACCCATCGAGTTCAGGACCCTCCACCTTTTTGCAGGCTGACAGTTTTGAAGGGTGTCAAAAAAGTGTTACAAGTTACAGCGCCCTTCAGGATAATCTACTGTCTAAACGGCGTTACATAAATTGTGCCTAGTCTAATGGCAGCAGCCAACGGCGTCCTATCCTTACACTCAAATCGAATCCCGAGTTAGAGCGTCCTTCAGGATAGTCTACTCTCTAAACGGCGTTATATAAATTGTGCCTAGTCTAATAGCCGCAGCTAACGGCGTCCTATCCGTACACTCAAACCAAATCCCGAGTTACAGCGCCCTTCAGGATAATCTACTCTCTAAACGGCGTTACATAAATTGTGCCTAGTTTAATGGCAGCAGCCAACGGCGTCCTATCCTTACACTCAAATCGAATCCCGAGTTAGAGCGTCCTTCAGGATAGTCTACTCTCTAAACGGCGTTATATAAATTGTGCCTAGTCTAATAGCCGCAGATAACGGCGTCCTATCCTTACACTCAAACCAAATCCCGAGTTACAGCGCCCTTCAGGATAATCTACTCTCTAAACGGCGTTACATAAATTGTGCCTAGTTTAATGGCAGCAGCCAACGGCGTCCTATCGAATCGAATCTTGAGCTAAAGCGCCCTTCAGGATAGTCTGCACTCTAAATGGCGCTATATAAATTGTCCTTTTATTATTTAGTATTAAAATTGAAAATATATTTCACCATGAATATAAAGCACCCTGTAGTAAAAACTCATCTTAAAGTTCTTGTAGATTGGTATAAAAGCTCACGGGGGTAAAGTCTCGGTCTTTATTCGCAGAAGCTTTCCTCTCGTCAACCTGAAAACTGGCCGCTCTCACTTTGTCTTCAGCTGAAGTGAAGGGAAAAGGAACGATGGCGAATCGCACATTGAAATTTTCGGCATTTTTAATGTGCTTCATACTGGCGGGACTTCCTGAAATCATAATTGCAACTACGAAAGATGGATTTAACATTTACAAAGGTACTTTTTTTGTCTTAATAAGTACAAGACTGCAGGATACATGTATTCCGGTGCGAAAGTTGCAGAACTAATTATTAGTTTAATTCTCCCGTACCCAGATCGCATCGATTAGGTAATGATTATGCTGCAGTCACGGACATATTTGTTGACTCTTAATGCCTTTAAAAGTTCTCTAAGAGACCATTTTCGTTTTTCTGAACCACATATTCGACGCCACGGCGTGGCTCTCGTTTATTTTCTCTCTCTCGTTCTTTTCGTAACTTTGTTTCTCTCAAAATTTTCGAGATGTCTGTTAACACTCATACATTGAAGATTTGTTGTATTTTTTTTGTATCGGAGTGGACTCAATGTGTGTATGTATATTTTTATTATTTTTAGTTTTTGTATGTTAGGGTCTTTGATTTTCTGAGCCTTGACCTGTCACAGGTTTGTATTTTATGTGTGGTGAATGGTATCCATGTATATACAGCATTTCGATATAATATATGTTTTTGTATATGATTCATGTATGTTAAATGTGTACAATTTTTGTTTTTATTCATGCGCACTCAAAATTCTGATACTTATAAACTTGCCGTACCGTGTCGTATTCACGAACTGAGCAGTTAAAAGCATCAGTTGCACACAGAATAACCTTCTTCCTGGCACTGTCCCAACTCATTGCCTAGGTAGGCTGTTGGGGTCGGCTCTTCTCGTTCTCAGGCTGTATGTTCTTCGGTTCTGGGTGTCGCTTTCATCTAGGCCGTTTCTCTGCAGGATTTTGGAGCATTGAGTTATCCAGGAGTTCTTTGGTCTTCCTCTGGACGGCTGTCGAGGAAGATCCACAGGCATTGCCTGATTTACAGTATGGTCTGGTGGTCTCCATTTTATGTGCCCGTACCATCTCAGCTGTCGCTCTTCCAGCTTACTGTTTATGTCAGTGAACCCCAGACTACCACGGAATGACCATGCACACGGAATGACCATGTTGAATAAATTTTCCGATATTGATATCTTTCATATCTTGGCGGATAAGTTGAAAATGTAACTCTTTAATGGACCTTGTTGTTAAATTTACCTTTAATATTTATTTTTATTTGATGTAATGTATCAAATGCAAAATAAAATAAATACGAGTATATTAATTAATTTAATTAAATAAGGTAATTCATTCAACTTACTGTTTGAAAGGATTTTTTCTCAAAATTATAAACTTCGCTGAAATGTGAACGCATACAAATATAATATTAATAAACGTTTCTGATTTAAGATTTGTTACGAGGAAAAGGTGACGAAGAAGATGACGTGGCTGAACTAATAGAGGATCCGAGGAGTTCAAAAGTATCGTGTGAGTTAAAGTTATAGTTAAATTATTACTTAAACTTATTGTGTTCACTTATTAAAACGCCCAATTCTCAAGTATACAACTGGCGAGTTTATCACAGTCATAGTATAAATAGACCAAAACCCATACGATGGTTGTCGTCAAAGAAAGAATACGAGAATTGAATTTTGAATACAAGAGAGCGAGAGAGAAATACTTGGATTCTCTCCGAAAGTAATTCGAAATTTGAATCTCGGTGGGTCCGTGATACTGAAAGAATTTTAAATACCTAGCTAACAATTTTTAAACCGGTGTAAAAGGGGACGCTGTATAAATGATATACAATATATAAACAAATTTTACATTTATGAATATATATTTTCATAAATCTAGAATTTGTTTTACTTCCGTGAATATTTCACGGGTTGCAACTAGTATAGCAATTTTCTCCAACCAACTAGACAGTAATTACGCAGATTCATGCTAGCTGCTGGGTGAAAGGTTTTAAACGGTATTTTCAAAAAGATAAATTAGATTTAAACATAAAAAACTTAATCATTAAAAAACAAATAAAACAAGATATTTACATTAAACGATACCAAAGACTGGGAAAGGATAATGAAAATTGAAAAGGACAAGAAAATAAGAGTTATGGAGAAATATACTTCGTCATTGAAGTGAGATTTGATATTTTTTAAATCGCTGTTGATATACATATGGTTAGACCAAATACGATTTTGAAAGAAGCAACGATAATAATTAGTAAGAGTAATGCTAGAAGCTATACACGTATGAAAAAGGAAAAGTGTGGCGTTCTATCCCGGCGGGAAAACGGTGTGACGATGTGTATGTACGAGTATGTGTGTAAATCAATCGAAAACAGAATAATGAATTTTATAAATAAGTACATACGTACCATCACGCAGTTTACTTGTTGGGGTAGGCAGATATGACGTAGCGTCAAACTTTCCTATCTCGGTTAATATATTTCACCTCTTCCACATCTATACATCTTCTCATACAGATCAGACGATTTCTCATACTCCTTACTTTTCCTTCTTTCAAAAACATAATTTACTTGATTCAATCACACTTTATTCGGTCTTCTTCTACCGCATTTGCACTGAATATTTGTTTTTTTTAATATATGTTTATTAATTTGTTCCATGTACCCTAATTCCGTATTCTGTCATACATTGTGACCCCGTGTATCATACTCATTGTACGCATTTCTACAGCATTTATTCTTCTCTTTTCAGTATTTTTCCAAGTTTACGTTTCACTCCCATATATCAAAGATGGGCAATAAGTTACTAATTAATCAATGTATAGTTATTACAGGAGGTCCTCGACTTTCGTACTATTCACTATTTCGTACTGTATTTAAAAGTTAGATTTTTATCTATATGTATCGCAAAAACGCGTGTACTTCCATATAATGACTCTCCCTTCCTCATCGACCACTAGTCATAAGTCCCTCCCCTCCTCTCCGACATTCTTAACAAATTTTTGACCATTATGGAAGAATGTGATCCCAATGGAGAGCGTATATCTCATGTACGAAGGTCAATAGAAAAAATGAATCTACCCTCCTCATCGACCATTTGTCATAATTCCCTCCCCTCCTCTCCGACATTCTTGACAAATTTTTGACCAACATGGAAGAATGTGATCCCAATGGAGAGCGTATATCTCATGTACAAAGGTCAATAGAAAAAATGAATCTACCCTCCTCATCGACCACTAGTCATAAGTCTCTTCCCTCCTCTCAGACATTCTTGACAAATTTTTGACCATCATGGAAGAATGTGATCCCAATGGAGAGCGTATATCTCATATACGAAGGGCAATAGAAAAAGACACAACATGTTACAGAACTCTTTATCAAGAAAAGAAAAATAATGCATTAAACAAAATAATAATAGAGTACAATTATAGTAAATAAAATATAAATAAATATAGGTTTATTGACAGCAACATAGCATGTATAGTACATAATATATTTAAATAACACTTCAAAAACACATAAATTGCAGAGAATACATTAAAGACAGAAGCTATCAAAAGGTTTGGGCTCATCTAATAACATCCCCTCGGCCAAGATACATCCCACCAATATAGGGCGAGCCTAGCCACGGGGACACCAGATGTTTTTCAGCCCACACTCTTCAACTATCTCTTGATAAATTTATAAAGAAAACACCAGATACTTATCAATAAAGTATTATTTATTTATATGCTATAGTTCGGAAAATGTAGGATGGGTCCTGTGACAGCTCATAAATTTACCCCAATACAACCTTATGTAATGTATTTACCTAAATAACTTGCTATTTATTAGAATTGAGGCTTATATTAAAGTTGATAAAATAATTAAAATTACTGAACATCATTACAAGGTTGTATTGGGGCAAATTTGTGAGCTGTCACAGGACTCATCCTACATTTTCTGAACTATAATACACCTTATTAAAAAATAAATATTTTTTTAACACTTTTTGATGTTTTTTTTTACATTGCTCTACTTTCGTACACATTTCAGGAATCTATTAGGTACGAAAGTCGCGGACCGCCTGTTGTTAGTTATAATGTAAATTTAACTTAGTATTTTCTTATATATTTTTTTATATGTAGTTAAATATTTAAAATTATTTTCAGATTTTTATCGGACTCCAGCTCAACTAGGATTACGTGGACAGTCGTCATCGGATTTGGGGAAACGGACGCTTAATCGATTTAAAAGTAAGTCATTTAATACATAGGGGGACAATGTCTGATAGAATATTGAATGAAGTGATAAGAAATTATGTTAACTTAAGGTTGAATTGTTGAGTAAGAACAAAAATATACAGTTTAGACATGTATTTAATACATAGGGGGACAATGTATGATAGAATATTGAATGAAGTGATAAGAAATTATGTGAACTTAAGGTTGAATTGTTCAGTAAGATCAAAAAGATACAGTTTAGACATGTATTTAATACATATGGGGACAATGTATGATAGAATATTGAATGAAGTGATAAGAAATTATGTGAACTTAAGGTTGAATTGTTGAGTAAGATCAAAAAGATACAATGTAGACATGTATTTAATACATAGGGGGACAATGTATGATAGAATATTGAATGAAGTGATAAGAAATTATGTGAAATTAAGGTTGAATTGTTGAGTAAGATCAAAAAGATACAGTTTAGACATGTATTTATAATAGAACGAATCAATTAAGAAAGACTAAAAAAACAAATATACAGTGCTTATATGGGGAATAGGAGTATTATAGTTCGGAAAATCTAGGATGAGTCGTATGACAGCTCACAAATTTGCCCCAATACAACTTTGTAACGATGTTCAGTAATTTTAATTATTTTATCAACTTTAATATAAGCCTCGATTCTAATAAATAGCAAGTTATTTATTTAAATAAATTACATAAAACTAACAATAATGACAAATTAATACATCTTGTCACAAATTAGTAAAAAATGTGGCAATTTGTTAAAATCAAATAATATTTGGTGACGTTTGTCAAAAGTCACTACGTTAGTCTGCATTGGCTAGGGATGGGGTATTCGATAATTGGATTTTCGAAAATCGATTTAGAAAATCGATTTTAATTAAATGTTCGTAATTAGTATAAACTCATACGAACTCTAACGATAATTGGATTATCGATTTTTTTATACCTAAAATTAAATGTTTGTAATTAGTATTAATTCATAGTGGATCTTGGCCTTTTTAAAGATACATACAAATCATACAATACATTAGAAAGTCAGTATAATAAAAATTAGGAATTGAAACGTCAGTTTAGAGAAAAACAATTTTTTGATTTGTAAAAATAAAAAACGATTTTATCCCATCCCTTTGTGACATAACGTATTAAACGTTGCAGAGTTCAACCTAGACTTTCTGAAGTATAGAAGAATATCATGGAAAGTATTATTAGATCAACTGAATGATATTTTGATAGAAGGAAATATAAAAAATCAGAGAAATCGTAGGCGTCGTATCAGAATGTGTATGGATGTAAGGAGTCTTTCAAATTGAGCTGTTTTTTTAATTCTTGGATAAAACACAGATGGCGTCGCGAACTTGCCTGGAGCTTATGACATTTGAGAAGTGTAATGTATGACATTTATAAAAATGGAGTCATGTACAATACAAGAACGCGTTCAAATTGTTGAATTATTTTATGTATTGAAATCTCCGGAAACGGTGATGTTAATTGGCCACCAAGATCATGTGATCTAACACCGTTGGACTATTTTCTCTAGAGTCATGTGAAAAGCCAGGTCTATAAGAATGCCCCTCAATCGATTCCTGAGCTGTAGGACGAAATTATTCGTATTCTTGGTGAGTTAGAACCGCAATTATGCCAAAATATCATAGAAAATTTTGACAAAAGGGTGGACATCTGTAGAGCTGCAAAAGGTGGACATTTGGCGGATATTGTTTTTTTTTTGTGTTTAAATGGCATACTTGATACTTCAATGACCAATAAAAAGTTTTTTGAAATCATAACAAATTGTGTGTGTTATTCAAGAATTAAACAAAATTGAATTTAAAAAAAACGCTCGAATTGAAAGACTCTCTAGAAGAGGTGAAACTTGTATGTGGAGAGATATGAAAGTTTGGCGTTTTGTCCTATCGCTATGTTACGAGTATATAATGCACTCGTAATGTGAAGTTCACACAAGAATACGGCACAAGATCGATTAAGAATAGAGCTTTTTAGTTATATTTCTGTGTAGAAAATATTAATAGAAATCAATAATTATGTTTGTTTCTGTTACAGATTATATGCTGGGCAAAGAAACACAGACTGAAGAGGAATTGCGAAAAAGGGGCAGTGGAACACTCTTAGGATGGGCTCTGTCTAATAGAAATGGCTTTGAACATGAGTAAAACACTAATTTGTAAGACTTTTATTATCTTTATCATCTCATTATCATTATACTGTTGTGTATCTCATGACTGAGCATCATGACTCCCATGATATTCATTGACCACTCTTCTTCATCCATCTCTACACTCTGCAGTTCAAAGAGCAGTCAAACTGTGACTGTTCTTGGTCAGTTCATCGAATTGGGATTCTTCCTCTTGTGCGTCATTCTTCGATGTTTCCAATGACCACATGCCTTTCCAAACTATACCTTTGGCCTCGAGCAGTGTGTCTAAAGAATCTTTATTGTTGACAATCAATCGGTGACTCTCAGTTCTTCGAGAATGGAGATTTAGCGGATTGGTTCTTATTGGAAGAGATGCTGATGATTTGTTGATAAATAATAAAACACGTTAGATCGCAATGCGGAAAGAGAGAGTCTATTTATTTTTATAGTAACGTAGGTATTTATATATTTTTGGAATGTGCGCGAGAGTGCGCTCGCGATATGCTTACGTCTCGCTTCTGTGAATGCAGAAACGGTTATTGTCGTATGTAGGTATTCATCTAAGTACGGAACTGGTGAAATAGCCGTGGTGCGTTCTCTCTCTCTCTCGGGCGTGTGGTGCGGTCGCTCGGCCGGCGTCGTCAATGGCCGGCATGTGACCTTCGGACTGTTTACTATAATTTATCGAGGAATCCGAAGATCGTTTCATCGGTCATTGACCGTATGTATGCGACAATATTCCGCGACGACCGCCACAGAGATATTAGTTCGCCTTGCCGTCCATGGAATTCAAATCATTCTTCTCTAGCACCACATCTCAAACATATCTTTTCTGCGTCTCTCGTTTCCTCTCAGATTCCACGTCTCCGCGCAGTATACAAATAATGCGAAAACAAAATACTTAACCAGATGCATTTTCTTTGTGATAGTTACTTGAATATTTACTATCTTTCAAAATAAAATATCAATCTATATTTGTTCATTACATAAACTAGAGTGTAAGCTTTAATTGATCACATTTAAATTGAGATACATATTTTATTTCTAAGGGTAACGAGACTGTCGATAATTATTTTCTCCCTTGACCGCGGCTATGTGGTTTTATTATTTCATTTTGAAGTTTGGAACGTATGAAGTACAATACCCAGCGGTAACTAATACACATCGTTTGTAAAGCGTCGTCTCTGTTGCACGATGCGCTAACAGTCCGGTATCGTAGTCACGATGCGGTCAGCGCATCGTGCGACAGAGATGACGCTATACAAATTATGTATATAACTTACCGCCGGGTACTGCTCCGAATATAAATCACGAAATTTTAACGTGAGAATTTAGTATTTAGTTCGTCTATATTACTATGTTATTGTGGTGACTTTAAGTGAACTAACGAAAATATCAGTTGTATTAGGTCATTCGGAGTGTTGCATCACGTTGTTTGACTTACGATGCCAAACCACGCGATACAACACACTTCCAAAGACCATAAACAACTAATACGAAGAACCGCAAAAGTCTCAAAACTTATTTATACTTTTCTAACCAAACAATATTTTTCAGGATACACTCTTCTTATTCTGGAGGCAGTCATCCAGCAGTATTTGTGGAAAAATAATTATAAATAATCAAGAATAAATTCAAAGAGATATAATATTCAATTATAACAAAAATAAACTTATAGAGTATAATGTATTCAATTATAACAACATAAAGAGTATAATGTATTCAATTATAACAACATAAAGAGTATAATGTATTCGATTATAACAAATATAAACTTATAGAGTATGAGTATAATGTATATAATTATAACAAATATAAACTTAAAGAGTATAGTGTATTCAATTACAATAACTAAACACTTAGAATAATATGGGATTCGCAGTATATTGGGAAATGTAAGGGAAATTGTCTTTATAATATGTTCTGACATATACATTACATCTTTATTGGTCTTTGTGCATATATAATGGTGTTTTAAAGTATATTCCTTAAGAAAAAAAATGTTTCATTATTGTTTCCTTGTTTTCGATCTGCGTTGTTCCTTATCAAAAATGATTAAGTGGTGTGCTAGTGCCAACCTTGATGTATGAAAGTAAAGTTTGGGTATTCAAAATTAATGATAAAAGAATAGAAAATGTGTGTCTTGTGTAGAATATCTAGTATTATAATATTTGATAAAGTTAATAAATGATAAATGTTTATTAGAGATAGATGTTATGTGTAGAATTAGAAAAATAAATCTTGTGATGGTTTGACCACATTAAGATAATGAGTTTCAAAAGACTCGAAACAAATATATTATGTTTGTAACGAATGGAGAGTGAAGAGGAGGAAGTCCGAGGAAAGTGTGGATGGAGATGATTGAAGAAATTTTAACTTAAAAAAGGTAAGAAGTATGAAAAAGTAGAGAACATATATAACGAGACGTATGGATATTGACGAGGCGAGAGCTGTGTGCATGGGAAAGGCGGGGGATCTATCCTTTTTGCGTACCCTAAAAGGGACATGGCGTGTAAAAATTGTATGTACGAGTAAAAAATGAGATGCTTGGAAGAATACGAAAGTTAAGGACTGCGTGAAAGAGAAAAATAGAACATGGAGAATATTTATCTAGGTAAGTGTACGACACAGGTACAAAGAACTGTATGACTGCTGTGCAATGCTCGGAGAATTCGGGTCACGTTCAAAGGCGTAGAGTGGTGAAAAGATAGCAAGGTGAAGAGATTCCTTTTAGGCAGGTATTAGATGATTGCAAGTAAAACACAGTAGGCAGGGTAAACTGAGAAGGGATTTTATTTGGTTTTGACCCTTCTTATGTACAGTCGATCGCTCATCGTAAGCGCCATTTTCCGCCACTGCATGCGCTCACATCTCGCAAAATACCATAATTTTCGGGAGTTTTGCGCAAGCAGAGGCCGGCCGGCCAGCGATATAGTCTCGCGATGACCGTCCATAAGTCTCATTTCCGTTGCAGTCGCGATGCCGTGCGGACTCCAACAAACATATATTTTACATACAAATACCAAATAACATCAAGAATTTACGAATCAAATTGCTAATCGAAGATTAAAGAAATACACATACAATATTGTTACAAATAAGATATATATTATATTCCGGGTGACGCATACGTCCGATACAGTAAGAATATCAAATACGAGTAGTTGTGAATCAATGAAAATAAATAAGGAGTATAAAGAATAGAAGATTAAAAGAAAAATATTGGGTGAAGATAAGAAGAAGAAACTAAGATATAAAGATGGTAGATAGTTGAGTATGAATGTGGAGGTAAAGTTGAAAATATTTTGGAAGGAAGGAAAATGCGACGAGAAAATTATACGGGTGGTACGAGTATTAGAAGAATAAAAAATAAGCATGGAAAGGTTTTGTCAGAAGAAGGAATGGTTCGCTCAAGATGAAAGAAACATTTCAAATAACTGTACGAGAGTGGTGACAGTAGTAGAAATAACGGCGAGTACAGTTGACGATATTATACTTCAATCACCAATAAAAAGTTTTTTGAAATCAAAGCAAATTGTATGTTTTTTAAACAAGAATTAAAAAAAAATTATTAAAAAAAACTCTATTTGAAAGACCCTTTATATGCCAACAGAAGGGTACGTATTAGAGTGAACGGTACTTTGACTGAGTTGTTTAATATTTTATGTGTAATATCACCCTGTTTATTTAATATTTACATATTTATTTATTTATTTTTATTTATTTATTTAACACTTTTATTGCAATACAATCTGGCGGGCTTATTGGCAATCTCTTCCAACCAACCAGACAAAAGTAAATGAAGCAAGTTACGTGGTCGCATAAATCATTCAAATGACTATCCATTCTCACGAAATTCATAAACATATACGTGAGAACATGCCCACGAACCCCACAAAGACGAACAATCACCCGAACATTATTTTTCATATAAAGTGAGATATCATCAATCAAAAGGAAAGGAAAGGATGGTGGAGAGGAAAGGAAAAGAACAATCAGGGATGAAACACGTTATTTTACTGACTAGAAATTAAGAGTTTTTTCAGTCGCTTCTTAAAGCATGCCAAGGACGGAGCGAGTCTTATATTGGTTTGTAACTGATTCGAGAGTCTCACTGCATGGACAGTAAAGGACGACGTAAAGAAAGAAGAGCGGTGAACTGGAAAGGCCAATAAACAATCTCTGTTTGAGCGTAGCGCTAATCCATGATTGGAAAGACGCTGAAAATTTTCAGCGAGATAAGAGGGTGATGCGGGACAGTTAAGGATATTATACAATAGAGACAGTATGTGAATTTGGCGTCTATATCTAACATTCAACCAGTTCAATGCCTTCTGGTATGAAGGCATTGAACTGGTTGAATGTTAGAAATAGACGCCAAATTCACATATGTGTGAAGAAACTAGAGAGGTCAATTAGTGGCATACAAGCATCGAAATGAAATGTGTATAGATTGCTATACGCTGATGACATAGATATGTTAGCAGAGAATGAGGATAAATTACAGTCTGATAAGTAAATTATATCAGAAATATGAGACAGATCTGGAAGCAAATACTGCGAAACTCAAAGTCAACATAAAACAGAACAGGCCACGTCGTTTACACTTACTAACCTAGGCTGATGTAGCTTTTATGGCCATAATTCAAAACCTCCTCATTAAAAGTTTATTTTGTATATATTTTGCAAAATATAAAACGTAATTTTTAACAAAAAAATTTTCAGCTTGCATCTTACCTATAATATTACACTAACTATACTAACAGTTATTAAAATATGTAAACTCTAAGCATATTAAAAAAATGCGTGCATAACTTTCGATTAATCATAATTTCTTTGAAAATAAATGCAATTCGTTTATGTCAGGGGTGGGCAACCTTTTGCATACCATGCGCCATTTTTTTTCACAGACGAGTTCAGATGCGCTGTACAACTCAAACACTTTTTTTACCTTCTTACGTTCACGTTTGGGATTGTAAAATAGGGATAGGGGTAGGATCTGCTTCGCTTAGGGGAAGAAAATGATAAACTCAATCACGCAATTCAATTAATTTACGCCATTTCAAAAGACACGTTTATTGGAGCACCAATCTACAATAGTAAGAAATGATCTCTTGGACGAGAGGGTGATCGCTGCCGTGGACCCCACTGATGGGGCTACTGCTGCCGGAGTGTCTCGTTTGGTGAAGATAACTCTGGACCACAGTTGTTGGATGTGGTGAGAGAGAGAAAGCTCTGAGCGCTCACCGCTCACCCGCACGTGATTTCAGACACGTGGTGCGGGGTGTTGGGAACACGCAATGGCAACACCCGTTTGTAAACCCGCCTAAAGAGACAGCTCACAAGTTCCATTCTAAGTGTCAGACACCGTAAAGTTGAACATTACCGAAGGCTGTATGAATTGAACTGAGAGCACTTTGGTGTTGAAAATATGAAGATAGATTCAGTTATGACGCCTATTTTAAAAGAATAAGTAGGCGCAAGGATGCAATGCGCCACGTTTGGCGCATGCGCCACCCCTGGTTTATGTCAATAAGGATACTACATTTTTCAATATTACTTCCAGCACATACATATTATATAGTTTATAACTTTGTAATATTCTATAATCACTTAAATAAATATAAAGTTTATAACTCTATAATCACTTAAATATTATAAATATAGGTTTATTGATAGCTATATAATAAAACATTCCAAAATCGCACACATATCTCAAGATAAATAGCAGAAAACACATCTCAAAAATAAGCTATCAAAAGGTCTGGACTTATCTTATAATATCCCACCAGACGATATATAAACCACCAATTTAGAGCGAGTTCAGTCGCGAGGACAACATATGTTTTTAGCCCATACCCAAAGAAAATTAATAAATGGCAGAAAAAATACTTCCAAATAAATTGCAGAAAATACATTTTAAGAGAGAAGCTCATCCCACAACATTCCCCCGGCAGAGATACACTTAAGACCTTCTCAACATTTTTCTGTTTGGTTAGAAGAGATTGTTGCATAGCAATAAAGGTTGTTCTATTTATAACGAAAGTGTAATATTGTACAAAAGTCAGATAAATATTTATTATAAAAAAATACAATTTCAATTTCATGGTCTAAATCAGGCTTTAGATACTTGATTAAAATTATTAAGTTGGTATTCTGGTTTAATTGACAGCAAATAAGCTGACAATTGACATTGACATAAACATGGCAGCTGCTGATAGCGAAGGAAGTAGATTACCGATTGACAATATTAGCAATAATTCTTCAGAAACTTTCGCAAAAAGGACGGAACATGTCTCGTACTCCAGGACCAGCTCCCTGTCCTCGGCCAACCAGGAGATATGGCCAGAACTTCTTGTTTCCAAGCCCGGAACCCCCTTGGAGAGCATCAAACTCAGTGAGTATTGTTTGTAAATATTTGATAATTTCTCCTCTTTATTAAAAATCATAACATTTTATTACTCATGAATGGGTATTCATTAATAAAGCGCAAATTATCTTAAAATTATAAATTTATAATTCTTCATAAATTTTAAGAACAGTGAAAGCGCAATTACTATGACTAATCAAAGTTGATTTTCATTGGTCATTAATTATTTACGCAAATATGAAACAGATTTATCAAATGCGGTTTTGATGATAAAGCATCGAAGCCTCAACATGGCAATTAATAAAACTAATAAAAAAAATAATGTAATATGTTCTTATATAATTTTGTTTTCCATGTATGCAAAATAATCTATCATGATTATTGGCAAATGCCAATATCTTTTGACTAACCAGAAATATGTTAAAAGGCCTTATGTGAAAAAGCAGTTGAGATTTCTTTTTTTTGGGTTCCATCAAGAATCAAACCTGAAACTTCTGTACATGAAACTTCTGTAGTTGGAAGTCAAGCATTATTCCAACAGGACCGCCGATGTCATCATTTTTAATTATTTACATACATTGATGCCGTTTCCCTGTCATGGTAGACAGAGAGGATAGAATGCCCTACTTTCTTATCTCAACAGACATCCTTAGTCTCTTTTACATCCATACACCTCATATAACTTCTACAATTTCTCTGACGTTTATTTCTTTAGGAATATCATTCACTTGATTCAACCATACTTTCCTTGGTCTTTCTCTCACAGGCTTTCGACTCACATTTGCACTGTGTTTGTTTTGTTAGTCTTTCTTCAATTATTCGTTCCACATGTCCAAACCATCTCAGCGTGCCCTTCTTACTCAGCACATCAGCCTTAACTTCACTTTCGTCCCTAATCACTTCATTTCGTATTCTGTCATACATTGTCATCCCATGTATTCTTCTCAATTCACATATTTCTACTGCATTTATTTGGCTCCCATACATTACATTTTACTCTTATTCATCAAAGTTGACATTAACCTTTCACTTACTGTGCTAAAAAAATCCGCACGTTCCAGTGCTGTGTATTCAATACACATGTAAAAATGAGCAATTTAAAATCGGAAAAATAAGAATATTCATTGCCAATCGCTTAAATTAATTAAATTTGAAGTCAAAAGTGATAATAATTGAGATTTAATTGCTGAAAACATGAAAAAAATATTGGCCGACGTTCACAAAACGGTCGAAGCGACCACCTCAAACAAATGCCCGAAAGCTACTGAAGCGAGCGAACTGAGATTCTATTTCTTGCATTCCCATATACTAAAGTAGAGTGAGAGTGAGACGTGAATAACATCGCTTCCTCACCCATAGCAGTTTTTTAGAATGAATATACCTACGTCACACACTGGCACCCGTTTGATTGTATTGTTGAATTTATTTCCGATTTTCACAAAACATCTCTGATGTGGCCGATAAGTGCTAATTATTATTAATATAATTTTTCATTCAATGCGTAAATGTATTACAGAGGAATACCTAAAATCTGAACCCAGTATTTATTATATTTATAGAGATATTAAAGTTTTTAGAAGCAATGTGTACTAGTTACACATCACAGGGAAGGAAGGGTTAATATACTATTGTGAACTTATCATCTTGTTGGTTTTAAATATACTTTCAGGCATTATTCCACCCGAATCTATTTAGTGGTGTTTTTGAACTGCCTTTTATAAATTGCTTATGAGATGATATTTTATTATGAAACTCCGTTGCATAAGTCATCTATTTATTTTATTTAAATGGGATCATTTTAAGCAAATTTTTTATCTAAATATTACAGCAGGTATAAATATATTTCACAAAGCAAATATATTCAATCTTATATGAGTATGTATGAATATTTATACATCAATGTTAGTTTTCTCATTAAAAATATAGTTTTATATTCTTTGTTATAGTTGCTCTCTTCAAATTATATAAACTATAAACACATGCCTCAATATACTTTATAACATAGTCTTTATTAGTTCAGTTTTGACATGTTACCAATAAACAGAAAACTTTTCAGTTCAGAGAATAGATGCCTTAGAAGGATTATAGGTATCAGGTTTTACGGCAATGTGACAAATGAGACGGTTCGTCTTCGGACGCAGCAACAGACTATAACCACCACAATAAGGCTCTGGAGGTTATTAGGACACATATTGAGCGTGCCTGGAAGCTGATCAAAGCTGTGCAGGGTACTCTAGGAATCGGACGCTCATTCTACACCTTATGACAATGTTACGATACGGAGATTCACAGCTTCAGTCTGACATGGAGTGCCAGGCTATGAACCGAAGTGGATGGAAATGTTTTATCGCATCCCTTTGTTTCTAATGTGATAAATAGTGATGATTAAGTTCAGATTTAATTTCTTGATATTGTGTAAATTAATTTTCAAATCTGTAAATGAAATTTATATCCACCTTTCCATTCGTTTTTACTCCAAGACAGAATATTATTGATAAAGTCTATTTGATAACGAGTCAACTAAGCTATTATAAAAAGATATAATTTGCGTTTGAAAATCCAATACTTTTTTATGATTTCTGGGGATTTCCCATTTATAAGAAAAAAAATCAGACTTACAATTATTTAACTGAAACATATTTGTGGTATACTTATGTGTGAATATTGTAGAGTGTAATAGCTATATTATTAACCATGGATATTCAGATCATCCTACAGATGAAACTTAAATCAATAATGCTTGATTTTTTAATATAAATCTTTTGACATAACATAAGACAATATGGAGTGTATGTTGACTACCTTGTAAATTTATGAACGGGTAAAATATATTTGTTGTACGAGTATGTGTAGTAATTTTGCCATTGTAAAAGCACAGAGGATGGATTTTGTTGAACACCATTCGGATTAGCGAAGATTGTTATCTAGATAGTGCGCAAAAAATGCACATTCTAGCATTTTAGGCGGTGAATATTATCAACATTTATTAATCAGCGTGTGATCAAAGTGGTTTTTTAAATTTATTTTAGCCTTATTTTATATTCAATTAGGATTAGTATTATATACATCAGAATTTTCAAACTTGGACAGTTGTGACATTTGGATTCTCAATCTTCAATCTATCATTCAGGGTCTCCCATGACTAATTCTGGATTTATCCATGTCCATCACTTAGTCACAAACTCCTCTAATAAAGGACTCTATTCAATTATGAAATATGTCATTAATGATCTATGATTAATTGTTATACTAAAGAAAATGTAGCATGGTCCTTGTGACGTTTCACAAATTTACCCCAATACAACCTGAAGAGTTGATTCAGAAATAACAAACTAGAAAAAAGAAAGATAATCTAAAAGGCATCGTCATTTTAAAATTTATAAAATCTGACCATATTAATTTAAAAAATGGTATAAAATATCACAAATTATATCATCAAATTTAAGGATTCCTTCAAAATTTTATAATTATACTAAAGAAAATGTAGCATGGTCCCTGTGATGTTTCACAAATTTACCCCAATACAACCTTGTAACGAGGTTCAGTAATTTTATTTATTTTATAAACTTTAATGTAAGCCTTGATTCTAATAAATAGCAAGTTATTTAGGTAAATACATTACATAAAACTAACAATAAGGACAAATTAATACATCTTGTTACAAATTAGCAACAATGTGGCAGTTTGTTAGAATCAAATAATATTTGGCGACGTTCGTCAAAAGTCACTACGTTAGTCTGCATTGGCTAGGGATGGGGTATACAATAATTGGATTTTCTTTTTTTTTATACATGAAATGAAATGTTCGTAATTAGTATTAATTCATAGTGGATCTTGGCCTATTTAAAGATAGATACAAATCATACAATACATTAGAATGTCAGTATAATGAAAATTAGGAATTAAAACGTCAGTTAAGAGAAAAATAATTTTTCCATTTATGAAAAAAACTATTAGATTTGCAAAAAAATAAATATTTTATGCCCTATCCCTTTGAGACATGACATTTCAAATGTCACAGGGACCATGTTACACTTTCTGGAGTGTAATAAATAAATAATTAAATTTAAAAATATTTATTATTTATGATCAATTTCGACCATTAACAACTTAAAAAAATAAAAGATGTTACAATAAAGATATAAACATTGAAAATCTAATATGATTCATATAATTTGTAGCCAAAAAGATGTACATACTCCTATATACGTCTTTGCATAACAGGCCAAGTACGTATATACTGCAAAAAGTTAGCAAGATTATAATTGTGTTTAATAGTTTTTATAAAATAATGTCTCATGTTTTATTCAAATATATACTAATTTTTATGATTAAACTGCAGCCACAGTCTTCAATATGTCAGTATCGCCAATTTGACAGATATGTTGTGAAATACCAATTAATGAAAAAAAATATTTTATAATTTAAAATTTTAGTTAAAGTTGAAAAACAATAGTAAAGTAGTGTTTTTTTTATATTCAAATGTGTTATTTTTATGACTTAAGTGTTATTTTTTTGTAGATTTATATAATTTTTTTAATTCAACAAATGGTACAAATTATTTAGTGGATAAACTATAAAAAAGTAGTTTTCTACTGTTGTCCCTTTACCCATTGCAACTTTAAAAAGAAATTGCAAAATATTCCTATAGATGGCAGTAAAGTGGGCAAGTATTGATCCCACACTCACCCTCCAGTTACTCACACATACAGCCAACATCCCCTAATCAATACTATCTACCCTCAGGGAACGTCATAAACATTCTAGAGAGGTCTTGTGTTGTGCTCATTACGCAGGAAAAAAAACATATTTATTGCATTTGCTTTTGTCAAATCTGATATAAAAACAGTTATGCATGTTTTAATAGGCAAAATGTAGCATTTTCAAGAGTTTTTGGTGATTTTAAGTCAAAATGTAGATTTTGCAAGTTGAATATTCTGACATTTAAGTGGTTGCAAAGTGACTCATTGAAAACCGGTCATCAAAAGACACTCAATTTCATGTATTTTTTGTTTGTAATTTAGTTTAAATGTTTGTTTAATTAAAAAAAATAACATCAATCTGCAGTTTTACTTAAAAAATATTAAACAGCTTTTAGTCAATGTGTGCATATAAAAATATTCTTGATATTTAATAAAAATCGCTGCTTGATATTTAATAAAATACAAGTAAAAATTTACTAATAAAGAAAGCTAAATTTATGCTTTAAGTAATTTTAAACTTAAGGCTTGCTTTTTCATCGCTTAAGCTTGAGAAACAAAGGCTTGAGATTGCAAATCCCACATTGCACGCACAAAAATTTAAGCAAACGCCCAGCACTTTGACGCAAATATTTTGATAGCTCTATCAAAATAGATTCTAAAAGCGGAATCATTTTTCGCTTTGATAATTTGGTTGCTGCTGTGTTTCGTGTAAAACGTTATCAATGCGTTCGCTGAACTCACCCGGGGGTCCACAAGGGAATCCCACGAGCGCGGAAGTGGTAACATCTCCCACCTCCATTCCCGCAGACCCTGACATGGCGGGGGCTCAGGATACCATCTATTTGTGCAACTTTAGGGTATCTGTAGACGGAGAGTGGCTGTGTCTGAAGGAGTTGCAGGATATGGACATGCAAGAGTCATACATGGCTCAATCGGAGCATGTAACATCACCTGATGAGCATGTTTCTCCTATCTTGGGTAAAAATTCCATCATAATAATTGTTCTATTAAATCTTTTTGATTTTAAAATTTATTTTCTATTTGATGTAATTGCACAATGTTCAATATGGTGTTAATTACATCTGTGGCTTAGTCAGTAAAATACTTGCCTTTTAATTTTGTTTTCAAAAAGGGTTTTATAGTCCATTCCTGATGGAATTTAATACATTTTTATCACCCTTTTATATGAATGGAAGAACCAAAGCAATAATTTTGCTTAGTTGTGCTGTATACAACATAAATGAAATGTTACACATTGGTGACCTTATAATCAAATGATTTTTTTTCTAACAATCGCTTGCAAATTTTCTAACAAAAATACAAACATAAGAAATGTAAAAAAATAAATAAAAAGGAAATGAAAGAAAGCACAAGAAAAACACATATTTAAAAAAAAGAGTTTTGAATATAATAATAAAAATATGTATTTTTTTTAATAACAATAAATTTTGTTTTAATAGGTAGTGATACAAATAAACTATTCCTCATTAGAATTGCATATTGTTAAAGTGCACTTGTAATATAATAAAAGACAGAAGTACAGTGAAACCCCGTTTTTACGTGCCCGGAATTCACGTTTTCCCGCTATTTGCATTAAATTTTTACAATCCTGTTCTATTTTAGTACATTTAGTACCCGTTTTACGTTTGAAATATTTAAAATGCAAATCAATCTATAAACATATTTAATTAAATGCGCGACGATTTAAAATATTTGAAATGAATATTAGGAAGCAGAAATATGTTGTTTCTATTTATAGACACGTGTGCACCTGCAGCGCTCATAGTCAAGGTTACACGAGTCGTGTAATACGATGCAATTGGTGGGAAATTTAGCGAATCAGAGGCAGGCAGACTGTATGATATATTTGGTCAATCTGTGCTTGTGTTTTAAACGTGTCGGTCGTGTACATACAATTTCAATTGTCGTGTATTTCGTATGTCAATTTACATTTTTTAATTTAATCCCTTCAAATAATGTCTCAGCAAAGAAAGACATCGATTCAAGAGAAAAGGGAAATTCTCGAAAAAGTGAATAAACACTATTGTTCACGTGTTTCGCTCGCGCGTGATTTGGGGATACCCATTACAACTTTGGCTATGATAATAAAAAATCGCGAATTGATTAAAAAAAGTTTGCCGATTTGCGTGATTATTTACATAAAAAATCATTTTAAATTTTTTTTTCTAGCCCCGAATCTACGTTTTCTCTCCAATTACGTTTTTTTATCAGTCCCTTCAAAAACGTGAAAACGGGGTTTCACTGTATGAGATTGATTCATGTTGTGCATTTTGGAAAACGATGAAATTTGCATTGGATCAATTCACTTCAAATTTGGAAATTGACTATAAATTTTGAAGAACTTTGAGGTTATACATTTGGAAATAACTTTGGGGTTACACATCTAGCAAAAACTTGGAGTTTATTTATATATTTTGAAAAAACTTGGAGGTTACATTTGAAAAAAACTTCGAGTTAATATATTTAAAAAAAAATGTGGTTACATATTTTGAAAAAGTTGGAGGTTATTTTAATTATTTTTTTCTAATAGTAATAACTTTTCAAAATAAACGTGAATAATCGAATTTCGCATAACTATCTATGTATCAGTGGTGTGCAACCTTTTTTTTTTCTTCTACGACCCTCTTATCTGCAATGTAATCATTCTTATGTTAGAAAAACAGAAATACAACTTTCTTGGTTTATTTCTTCAGGTAAGAGTAACACAAAATAGTTTATTACAATTAATGTGAAATTTGAGGCAAAATTTTCGATATAACCAATTCCATATTAGGCCCAATCATTGCTCTGCTCACTGTAGCGAGCATGTACCAAAGCAACACCTGAACAATGGGAGACGACTGCATGAATTGCTCTATTGTGTTTTGATTAATTTTTTATTTACATGGTAAGTCATAGTACATCTAGTACTATACAACAATGTCTTCCAATGAACCAGTTCATCCTGGATACTACCTTGATCAAAAAGTTTTAGGACCGGCCACCGTGTGGCGCTGTCAGTCACCCGATTGGAATTCTTTTTTTTTTTTGTTAGGTTACCACATCTATCATTGACACTCCCCTCTAAATTTCAGTGTCATAGCTTGACATTTGTAAAAGTTACGCTGTACTGAGTACATCTAACTTTGTGAGTGTTTTCGATTTTTTACAAGTTTGAAAATGGCATCAACGAGTTTGCATTAAATTTTGTGTGAAAAACGGATTTAACGGTCCGCAGACCTTGGAAATGTTGGAGAAGTGTTTTTTGGTGGCACGAATGCTTCGGAAGTGGTCGTGAGTCGGTCGAGGATGACGACAGTGGCAGTCGAAAACCGATGAAAACATCGATAAAATCAAAGAAATGTTGGCCGAAAACCGCAAATTGACCACCAGAGAGCTGGCAGAGAACTTGAACATCGCTTATGGATCCGCTCAAGATATTTTGGTTAGTGATTTGGGCCTCAGACGTGTCGCTGCAAAACTGGTGCTGAAAGACCTCAATTTCATGCAAAAAAAGGACCGCATTGAAATTGCGAAAGACATGATTTCCATGAGTTTTTGATAAAAAACAACACGACTACTATCCAGCAGCCTTTGAATTCACCTGATCTGGCTCCCTGCAACTTTTTCCTGTTCAACCGACTTAAAAAACCGCTTCGCGGAACGCGTTACAGCACCCGAGAGGATGTCATGAAAAAATCGAAGACGGCTCTGATGGACATACCGAAAATTGAGTACCAGCGGTGTTTCGAGGATTGGATCAAGCTCTGGCGTAAGTGCGTTGCAGACGATGGTGAGTACTTTGAAGGGGACCATATCGATTTTGATGAATAAACTTGTATTTTCGATTTTATGAATAAAGTCCTAAAACTTTTTGATCAAGGTAGTACATTTAACTGTTTTAATCCATGACTGATTTAAAAAATAAAATGTTCATTTAAATTTAAGAAAAAAAAAAAAAGCATATACGTGACAATTTTTTTTCAATAATGGTAGAACTAGAGGAAAGAAATTCATTCAAGAATAAGAAAGGGAAACAAAGAAAAAAGGCTGGAATATTTTTTTAAACTCTTTCTTAAACGTAAATAAGGATTGTTCATATCTGATAAATTTTGGAAGTTCCTTCCACTGTTGCGCCGAGTGAATCGCAAATGATGTGTAAAATGTGATGTGACGTGTTGGTGTGCAAAGGAATCTCTCATCACCTGATTGAAGAGAATGTACGTGTTCTGAAAGAAACTGGAATATTTTGCTAAAGGTAGAGGTTTATAATGAGGTGAAAAGTGCATATGGTGATAAAGCTATGAATCGTACGAGTGTGTACAAGTGGTTTCGCGAGTTTAAAAACGGTCGTACGTCTGTGCATGATGATCAGAGGAGCGGAAGACCTTCAATTGTGACTGACGAAATTGTGGAAAAAATCGAAAATGCGCTCCGTGACGATCGCAGATTGACTGTGTATGAACTTTCTGCGATGTTTCCGCAAATATCCAGATTTCTACTACACGAAACCATCACAGAAACCCTCGGATATCGGAAACTGTCCGCGAGGTGGGTCCCAAAACAGCTGACATACCAACACAAGTTGAATCGAGTGGAGGCTGGGCAAGAGTTTTTGAGGCGCTGCAAACTCCATGGAGATGAATTTCTTCGCTCCATCGTTACTGGAGATGAAACTTGGGTTGCACACTACACGCCTGAAACCAAAAGGCAGTCTCAACAGTGGCGTCACACCTCTTCACCCTCCGCCAAAAAGGTTAAAAACCACAATTTAGACGTAAATAAGGATTGTTCATGTCTGATAAATTTTGGAAGTTCCTTCCACTGTTGCGCCGAGTGAATCGCAAATGATGTGTAAAATGTGATGTGACGTGTTGGTGTGCAAAGGAATCTCTCATCACCTGATTGAAGAGAATGTACGTGTTCTGAAAGAAACTGGAATATTTTGCTAAGATATGAAGGGGAATTGGGAATGTTAAGTATGCAAAATAATGTCGCTGGATTCGAAGGTTCCTTTGTTGCCTGATTTTAAGCTATTGAAGGTTGTTTTATTAATTTTTACAATTTAAACTTAAAATAACACAGTAATACAGGTAATAATAGCTAAATAAACCTTTTGCCCGTGTGGGTACTTCGCTACTATTAGATCAAACAGTTTCTTAAAATCCGTTTCCATAAGGAACCAAATCTTTTAAATCATCTTCATCTGCGCAATATCAACAATAGCTAAAAATGACAGTACATAATAGTGTATTGGTGCCCACCATGATATATGGAGGTGAAACTTAGACTTGGCAGGATAAGAGTTAGATTAATGCTGAGGAGATGTTTTATGTATTTATTTATGTAACACTTTTATTACAATATAATCTGGCGGGCTTATTGCCAGGCGGCAATCTCTTCCAACCAACCAGATGTGTGCACTAAGGAAAATTTATAGATTGTCAATGTTTGAAAGAAGGCGGAATGAAGACATCTGAAATGAATGCATGTATAAAATTAATGTTTTAAGTAAGATGAAAGGAGTTTTCAGATGGTTTAGATAAGTGGAGAAAATGAACAATGAAAGAATGACTAAGCGAGTATACATGTCAGAAGTGCAAGGTGTGTGTGGAAGAGGTAGACCGAGGAAAACGTGGCTGGACCGGAAGATAAAGTGAGAAGGATGAATAATAGAAGATTGACGAAATGTATAAATGTAGAAGAGGCGAAAGTTGCGTGCATGGATAGAAAAGTTGGGATATAAATTTTTTCTGCCCCCATTTCGTAGGTTGGTTTATTTTCAACCTACGAAATTACGATCATATAACTTCATACCAGAAGGCATTGAACTGGTTGAATGTTAGAAATAGACGCCAAATTCACATACTGTCTCTGTTGTATAATATCCTTATCCGTCCCGCTGCCCCCTCTTATCTCACCGAAAATTTTCAGCGTCTTTCCAATAGTGGATTAGCGCTACGCTCAAACAGAGATTATCTATTGGCCTTTCCATTTCACCGCTCCTCGTTTTTTTACGTCGTCCTTTACTGTTCATGCAGTGAGACTCTGGAATCAGTTACAAACCAATATAAGACTCGCTCCGTCCTTGGCATGCTTTAAGAAGCGACTGAAAAAACTCTTAATTTCTAGTCAGTAAAATAACGTGTTTCATTCCCGATTTTTCTTTTCCTTTCCTCTCCACCATCCCTTCCTTTCCTTTTGATTGATGATATCTCACTTTATATGAAAAATAATGTTCGGGTGATTGTCTGTCTTTGTGGGGTTCGTGGGCATATGCTCACGTATGTGTTTATGGATTTTGTGGGGATGGATAGTCATTTGAATGATTTATGCAACCATGTAACTTGCTTTATTTATTTTTGTCTGGTTGATTAGAAGAGGTAAGAAGAGGAAATAATCCCGCCAGATTGTATTTGCAATAAAAGTGTTAAATAAATAAATAAATATTATATTAGGTTATATTGTATTATTCATTAATTGTTATTGATACATTTCCACTTTTGTAGATCGAGATCCAGTGGTGATAGAGCGCAGCAACTTGGTGAATATCTCCAAGTTGGTTGTGAAGGAGTTGATCGAACAGTCACTGCGCTATGGCAGGATGCTGGACACGGACCATCTTCCACTGAGACACTTCTTCATCGTCCTGGAACATGTGCTCAGGCATGGTTTAAAACCAAAGAAGGTGAGCAAATAATCATTATGTAATGTCACAAGATAGGATTTACATCTGTTGTACTATTTTGTAATCAAAATCATTGGAAGAGTGCTTAGCAAAATATTAAGTCATAAAAGTTTTTTAAGGCCTCTATGCTATCAACCTTTCTGTACTTAAGAAAAATTTCTTAACTTTTGTTTATAACGTTACTGAACTATTATAAAACAGTGCTTGTATATAAAATATTCATGGAGTTAACTACTTACTAATATCAATACATTTTATATCAATTTCCCAAATGAAAACCGTAATAAACACAACAATACCGCCCCGACACATTGAACACTACATTAGGATGTAAATAAAAAGAAATTATTTAAATTTTGTAATTGAATTATTAGAGTGTGCGCATCATTTTATTTACAAAAGTAAAACCAGTGCGACATCTGTTAATACAAATTAGAACTATTTAAATTATTATCGATACTCAAAATCGTGATGGAAAATCACAAAGTAAAGTTGCGTGAGATAGCTGACAGATAGAATATATCATTTGGTAGTGTTTACACTATTTTGCATGAACATTTGGTCATGAAAAAGCTTTTTTCTAAATGGGTGCTGCGTTTGCTCACAATGGAACAGAAACAACAACGCATCGATGATTCAGAGCGCTGTTTGGCTCTGTTTACACGAAATAACCTGGAGTTTTTGCATCGGTATGTGACAATGGATGAAACTTGGATCCACCACTATACTCCGGAATCAAATCGGCAGTCAGCTGAGTGGAGAGCAGCCGGTGAAAGTCGTCCGAAGCGACCAAAAACTCAACAGTCGACCGGGAAGGTTATGGCCTCTGAATTTTGGGATGCGCATGGTATAATATTCATCCATCACCTTGAAAAGGGAAAAACCATCAATAGCGAATATTGCATAGCGTTATTGGAGCGTTAAACGCAGAAATTCCAAAAAAAACGGCCCCATATGAAGAAGAAAAAAGTTCTCTTTCATCAGGACAATGCACCGTGTCACAAGTCGATCGTAACGATGGCCAAATTGCATGAGTTGAACTTGGAATTGCTTCCGCACCCACCGTATTCTCCAGAATTGGCCCCCAGCGACTATTGGCTGTTCGCAGACCTCAAAAAGATGCTCCAGGGAAAGAGATTTGGCTCCAATGAAGAAGTGATTGCTGAAACTAACGTCTATTTTGAAACCAAAGATAAATCGTTCTACACGGCTGGCATAGAAAAGTTAGGAAAGCGTTGGAATGAATGTATTGCTCTTAAAGGAGACTATGTTGATGAATAAAGAAGAATTTTGGCAAACAAATGTTGTTTTAGTAGTTAGTCCAGGGACTTATTGATCGATGTTTTATGTAGATACTTGTGCTGCTGTACGGCAAGTGTCGGAATAAGGTTCAATACATGTAAGGTATAAAAGGATTCACGTTATCGACCAAATACACTTATATCCCAATCAATCTATTCAATAAAATGTAGTACTTTTATTTAGAATTTCACATCATTCTTGTTTTCATATTGTAGGGCTTGCTGGGTCCTAAAAAAGAGCTTTGGGACATCCTACAGATGGTGGAGAAGTTTGCCCCAGAAGCACAGGACATTACAGCCAGCGTCAGAGACCTGCCCACAGTAAGGTCAGTGCAAAGTTTGGGTTAATATTATTTTTAATTTCTACATTTGTTCATATAGTGGGGGACTACCTAATTTTTTTGTACAAGTGAGTTACTTTTTTTTGATGGGCGACGGTCGCTAAACCAGTTTACAGGAAAAAATACAAAATTATAATCAGATGTAATAAACACTGTTAATTCCACTTTTTGTATAACCCTACCGGTTTCAAGGCTTTTACCTCACCATCAGGGGAGCACAAACAAGACTTGACACAAACAAGACAAGAGTCTTATTTGTGCTCCCCTGATGATGAGGTGAAAGCCTTGAAACCGGTAGGGTTATACCGTTACAAAAAATGGAATAAACAGTGTTTGATAAAACAAATTACAATGTCTTTAAACCTCCACAATGTTAATGCCTTAACTATAAACAATATATACAGATATGATTTAATATTTATTATGAATAAAAAATTATACAGTATTCTATTTACAAATGAATCATATTATGAAAAAAAGAGACTTAAGGTATTAATATATGTTATGTACATACGCAATTTCTCTGTTGGGGTAGGCTGAGAGAACAGATCACCATACTTTCCAATCTGACACATTTTTAACCTCTTCTACGTCCATACACATACAACTTCTATCATTTTTTTGTCTTTCTACATTTCCTTCTTTCAAAATATTAGTCACTTGATCTTACCAAACTTTATTTGGTATTCCTATCTTCATACACCTTCCACTTATTTGCATAATGTATCTGTTTTGTTAGTCTTTCTTCTTCATTCCTTCCACTTGTCTTTCTTCTTTCATACTTAACACAGCCTTAAATTCATATATCGTCGTCATACAAGAGAAAGTGACCAAGTGCATTTTTCGCGAAAACGTGATTAATGACTATCTGACACCTTACTAACATAATGGCGGCCTGGAAGAAATAACCCAGCAAGAACTTGGAAGAATAACAATAATATCTTGACTTGTTTAAAATGACTATCTGCATTGATGTTTATTTTTTTACAAGCAAAATTTTATGAAAATTTTCAAAAATATTATTTCTTTATTTTGAAAGCAATGAACATTTCTATACACCCAAAAAAAATCACAAATGTGAATACGTTTATTAAAAAAAAAAATTGAAAACAAATGTGTAAAAATGGTTAAATGGCTCTCCTGAATATTTTGCATTTTGTTAGTTGGTCACTTTCTCTTGTATGACGACGATATATTCATAATCATTTCATTCCGTATTCTCTCATACATTGTCACTCCATGTATTCTTCTCAATGCACGCAATTTTAAAGCATTTGTTCGGCTTCAAAAAATGTTATCTTGCCCGTTACCATTAATTTAAACTGTTATCTAATTTAATTTTTTTGTCCAATTACTGATTCAAAATAGTGCTGTGGTGGATGTGGTTTCATGATTTAGCTTGTTTGTCACCAAAAGCGGTGTCGTCTGTTCCAGTCATTCCCAGTTTTTAGTGAAGACTTATCAACTTTTATTCTTTTTTCAATGGCAGAACTGCAATGGGGCGTGCGAGGGCCTGGCTGCGGCTGGCGCTGATGCAGAAGAAGCTGGCGGACTACCTGCGCGTGTTGCTGGAGCACCGCGAGCAGGCGCTGGATGAGTACTTCGAGCCGCATGCACTGGTGCTCAGTGACGAGGCTGTTGTCATCATGGGGCTGCTGTTGGGGCTCAATGTCATCGACTGCAATCTTTGTGTCAAGGTAAAAAATACCTGTTCTTATTCCAGAGATATATTTAATGTGTTCTTTTTTGTTATGAAGTATGAGTTCTTTATATTCAAGAGCATCCAGCAACAACATGTAGTAAAGAGAATAAATTTCGCAAAACACAAAATCATGATGATACAAAAATGTGAAAGTTATGGTGATACAAAAGTGTGAAAGTCATTGTGGTACAAAAGTGTGAAAGTCATGGTGATACCAAAGTGCGAAAGTCATGGTGATACAAAAGTGTGAAAGGAAAAGGAAACGCAATATATGGGTGAGTAATGAAAGATGAGATTAAGTTGAAGAATTCTTCTACTTAGGTAGTATTTTCTCAGATGGTGGAAGAGCTACGAGGGGTATCGAGTGATAGGAAACAAATTCAGCTTGTAGTGATAGGAAACAAATTCAACGGGGCACTAAAATATTTGAATACTTGAACCGGACAGCATAAAAAATCTGCCGAGATGATATTATGGGAGTGACGTGGAGCAAGATTGAAAAGAGCAAAATAAATGTAGTAGAAATGCATACACTTCGAAAAATACATGGGATGACAATGTATAACAGGGTACGGAATGAATGAACATTGAATGTGAAATTTAGTACCTTTGTGTTGAGTAAGATGAAGGAGAGCACTCTGAGATGGTTTGGGCATGTGGAATGAATGAATGGAGAAAGACTAACAAAATAAATATATAATACAAACGTGAGTAGAATGAGTGGTATAGAAAGAACAACAAGGAAAGTATGGTTGGATCTTCTTCTTCCCAGTGTCATATCAGGTCCTCCCAATGTTGAATATCACCTGAGAGTAGACATCTTTGTCCCCGGCAGCCCGAAAAAGATCCCCGACGCCCCTTATGCCAGTCCAATCATGTATATTGCGGAGCCAGGAGATTTGCCTTGGATGATCAGGTGCAGTAATTTGTACTTTGCTCCTTTAAGTAAATGACCCAAGTAGGACACCTTTCGGATTTTAATATTAGTTAGCAACTCTATCAACTTTGGCTCTTTGAAGAACCCTTGTGTTGCTGACCATATCCGTCCAGGGTATCCGTAGCATTCTCCGTTGCATCCACATTTCGAATGCTTCCAGTCGGTTCATACTATCAACTTTGAGGGTCCATGATTCCACTCCATGCAATAACACTGACCAAACGTAGCATTTGACTAACCGTTGTCGAAGTTTCAAGTTTAGATTATCATCGCAGAATACGCTTCTCATTTTATTAAAAGCCGCACGAGATGATTCAATTCTGCACTTAACTTCGGTTTCTGGGTTGATTCTGGTGGTTGGATCAAGCGGATAATTTGAAAGTACTAAATGTAAAAAGTTAGAGCTGTATGAGAAGGTGTATGGATGTGTAATGATGCAATCAATGCTCTGGCAATATTTTTTGAGTTGGATACCATCCATCCATCCATGGCTCTACAACCGAGGTCGGATCTTGGCCTCCCGCAGAGCTTGCCCCCATGACTGACGGTCCTGTGCAGCGTTACGCCAGTTCCGCATACCGATGTTGTTTGCATCCCTCACCACTCCATCCAGCCATCGGAGTTTCGGCCTTCCCACTGCCCTCCGCCCCCCGGGCGCACTGAGTTGGATACCATTTGGTTCAAACTCCATAAAATGTTTCCCATTGTCCTTTATAATTAATGTAGTGAACTCAGTATTTTAGCTCTCTTGTGAAGTTACCAAAGTATCAGTTATATTTAGACTCCGACAAAACTAAATTTAATACAGCCAATTTTTTTTTTCTTTCATGAAGGAGGAAGATCTGGACAGTCAGCAGGGAGTGATAGACTTTTCCCTGTACCTCAGGGGATCCAACGGGGACACGGAGCCAGCGCAGGCCCAGCCCGGCCCTCATAGGCGTCAGATAGCCGCAGTGCTGGATCAGAAGAACTATATTGAGGAGCTGAATCGCCACCTCAAGTAAGGACTATTTTCTTTCTTCGATCAAATTGATAGTTCATCAATCCTTTTGGCCTGAGGCACTTTTAACCTGTTCACCGCGTTAAAAATCAAATTCCACGAATCCTGTGCGCGGCACAATTTCAGCGTTTTTTAATTTCTAAGTTTAAACACATATTTTGTTTAGAACCACCGATATTTGATTACAACACCAAGTAAACATGACACTTAAGTAATTTTCTGATAATAAATAATAGTCATTACTCTTAAGGAGACTCATTAAATAAAGGAGATAAACTAAACATTACGTAAAATAAACAAAGGAATGCTACGATCAAATCAATGCTTCATGACACTCACCCAATCAAATGCATATAGCACTAGTAATGTTTATTTACGTAAGAGAGACTTAGTAATGTTTATTTACGTAAGAGAGACTCATCGCAGGACTCGATCCGCGCGACAGGTCGTTAATGCTGGAAATATTGAGAAACCAAAAAAATTCGGCGCCCTGTTTATTCAACAATATCTCATAAACTAATATATTATTTGACAAGGTTTTCAGAGATGTCGCTAGAATAAAGATTATTTTAAATTTTAGTTCAATTTTTATTCCGGTTTTGTGTAATTTTTTTTAAGTATTTGTGATTTGAAACTTGGATTGTCGTCAGATCACAGGCGTTTGTGCTCCCTGCGGGGAAAGAGTTAATACGGACCATTAACCTTTACATGGCGAAATCTCGAGTATCTTTGGTATGTACGTACTGGCGGCTGTGTTTTACGTCTATAAATTTATCTCAATTACATCATAATTATGTCAAATAGTCGTCACATTACAGTTTATAAACATGAACTTAAGCATAAGGAACATAGTAAGATTATATTTTTATCAATTGATCATAGGGATCTAGTGTTTTCGTGTTTATTCTGTATCTACATACAAATATCACTCACCGCCTGGCAGCCATTATCCTGAAGTGGAGTGGTGTGGAACTGTGCGCCGATGCATTTTTTAGTTGACACTATACACACGTAATATTAGAAAATATTCTTATAACACTGTAGGATACCTACCTAAATAAATAAATAATTGTCCAAATAAATAAGTGAATTGTTAAACATAATTTATTGTTAAAATTGTAAACATACAGGGTCAATGACCGATGAACTATGTACAAATTGTCACATACTAAAACGTCAACAATGTTTACTCACAAATAGTATTTGTCTGTCTCCAGAAAATAAATATCTACCCGGCAATGCACGCGCTAGAGTAAGACAGAATATGTATCGCGAACTGGTTCACTCATTTGTATAAATTACCCACGCGCCGAGAAATAAAGATTGATTATTATTGTTCATTCAACTGTCAAGACTTGTTATTAATTGCCCGCTGTTCACTTTCGCTTGCATCCGCATTCCTGAGTATTTATATTTAAAATAAATACAAATCAAGATCATCACGACGTATCAAGATAAGCACTTCGCTACATTGATGACCCTGAACGAGAAGGAACGCAGAATCGACTAAAACGAATATAGCGATGTCGATATCAAAATCATCAGCACGTCCTAATAGGACACATGCTACATTGATAACGACCATCGCTACAACACTATTATAAAAATAAAGTGCGACAATATAAGAAGCAATAATCGAAGAAAACAATAATCCATGAACAATGAAAAAGGCAATTAATTCAATACACAATACGCGTAAACAAACAAAAAAATATCGACGCACAATACCTCACAATGATCGGGAGAAATCGTCATTAGAAACACGAGCTTCGGCATGGCCGAAAAAGTGGCGCGAAATATTCAAACTGATTGAAATATCGACGGCCTAGAAGGGGTCTGTTTAAATCCTACTTATGGATCACGTACTTGAAGTTTTGATGATTTTTTAAGAGATGTCACTAGAGGACACATTTTGTCTTCTATTCAGATAAAAAAATTTAAAGAAGATTTCATCTTTACTGACTTATCGACACGCAAAGTTAGCGACCATTTAAGTGGCCGCTCGCCAGTATGACATGTCTTATGTATGGGCCATTTAAGTGGTCCCCCGCCACTATTGGGTTAAGGTCCTAATTATACATAGAAACTATTTCTTTTGATTCAGGATCATGGTGGTATACCCAAGTCTCATCCATAGTGATGAATCGACGCAGAAAATCCTTTTTATCCTTTCGAAATTGCTCCAAACGTTGCTCAGAAAGTCGCATTCGAACGTGTTTTTGTTGCATTGTTAGTAAATGCGGCACCCATTGTGCACACAGTTTTTTGAAACCCAAAACTTCAGCCAAAATATGCCATGTTGTTCCATGTGAGATGCCTATGGTGTCAGCTATCACATCCATAGTCGATCGATGATCTTCCAAAACCATATCCTGTATTTTCGCTATGATTTCTGGTGTTGATGCACTTTTTGGACGTCCTGAGCGTGGATCGTCTTCAACGCATGTACGGCCACGCTTAAACTCCAAAACCCATCGGTGAACGGTTGGAAATGAAGGAGAAGACTCCTTTAATACTTTCACCATCTTTGCATGGATCTCAGTAGCCGATAAACCTTCCAAAACAAAGAATTTAATCACTGCACGATATTCGGATTTTTCCATTGTTAAAAAATACACTGACACGTCAACTTCAAATGGCTTGTAAACAAAGAATGAATTGACAGATCGAAATGAAATTTTGAGTACGTTCTTATGAAAGATGAAATATTAAAATGGCGTAGAAATTTTGGTTTTTCTACTGATCCATAGATGTCGCTTTCAAAACTTTTTGACTAACCTAGTATTTTATATTTTTTAGTTCACCACCGGTTTATTTTTTTGGGTTTACTACCGGTTTCGAAGACCACCGTCTTCATCGTCAGGTTAAAATAAACTTCTCACCCGACGATGAAGACGGTGGTCTTCGAAACCGGTTGTAAACCCAAATAAATAAACCTGTGGTGAACACAAAAATGTAAAATAAGTTTTTTTATTTACTTATATTTCCTTGTTCATACATAAAAACATTTATTGTTTCAAAAGATAGCAAGTTCTTTGCGAATTTTGATAAAAAAAGTGGTTGACAGATGGACAAAATGATGGTCAATATATGATTACTTAAAATTCTTTTTTTATTATTATAACCCTTTAAATTGGCAGCCAAAATACGCAAACTTATGAGATAACCTGATAAATCATGCAGTAGAGACTCGCCAATAATTTGAAAAAAATTATCTGAATAAAACATTGACCAATTTTGCAATGTGGTTTTTTTGTATATTGACACTCGACGAGTAAAATTATACTCAAGAAAATGTAACATGGTCCCTGTGACGTTTGAAATGTCACGTCTAAAAGGGATGGGGTAAAATCGTTTTTTTTTACAAATCGAATGGTTTTTTTTATAAATCTAAAAATTGTTTTTCTCTGAACTGACATTTTAATTCCTAATTTTCATTAACCCTTCCCTTACGGTGATAAAAATAAAACGCGTGTTACGGTGTTGGGTAGTGAGTACGCAATAAAAAATTAGCGACTTTAAATCGAAAAAATAAGAACATTCATAGATAATCCCCTTAATTAATTATAATTGAAGTTAAAAATTATAATAATTGAGATTTATTTGCTAAAAACATTAAAAAACCACCTGAAACATTAAAAAACGCTCACGGAACGGGCGTACGTCTAACCTATTTGCAAGCCTAGAGGCAACTAGTAATGCGGAACGTCAGTCACATACCCCGGCGCATACGCCTTTCCTTGCGACGTTGAGACAGTTCAGCTCCTCGCAATTCAGTCTAGTATGCAAGAGTGAGATGCAAATATAGTGTCGCGCTTCCTGCATACTATTCACCTATCGTCAAGATGAGGCACTCGCCGCGTTTAAATGCGAATTTGTTTTCGATCTTTACAAAACACCTCGATGTAGTCGATAAATTCTGATTATTATTAATATTATTTTTTAAATCAATGCATAAATATATTATGGAGGAATACCTAAAATCTTAACCTTGTATTTATAATATTTATAGAGATATTGATGGTTATTAGAAGCAACGTGTAGAAGATACCCAACACAGGGAAGGAAAGGTTATACTGACTTTCTAATGTATTGTATGATTTGTATCTATCTTTAAATAGGCCATGATCCACTATGAATTAATACTAATTACGAACATTTCATTTTATGTATAAACAAATCGAAAATCCAATTATCGCATACCCCATCCTTAGTCAATGCAGACAATAATGACAATTATTGTTAGTTTTTGTAATGTATTTATGAATATACGAGTATATCACATCCTGTGGTGGCATATAGATTACATATTTTTATTATTATTTTAATATGTTTGGGCGCCCCTAGGCAAATGCCATTAACAAGTATAGCTCTGGATTCATATTAAGTTTTGCAAATAGTCATATTTGTAACTTGAAATAGCTCTGTGTTTATAAAGGGAAACTTGGTTGCCCAATGAATAATGTCTGTATTCCTTATTTGAAAAACACTGATAAGCATTACAGTAAAACCTTACTAATATGAACTTATAAAAAAATAAATTATATTATTTCTAGTATATACAGATAAATTCTGACAATGTATACTCATTACTAAATAATTTTCATTTTATTTAAAATGGAGGAGTGGCTTTTGGGCCACCCTGTACATATATTGTTATTTTTTATATAAGTTATTTGATATAAGTAAATTTTTATCAATAACTGAAAAGATCAGTACCACGTACACCACATATCTAATCATTTGCATACATACCAGCATACCATCATGCCGCTTCCCTGATGGGGTAGGTAGAGAGGATAGATCACACGATGTTCCTTTTTTGACCCATATTTTGCCTCTTCTATATGCATACAGTTCCTATGATTTTTCTTACTCCTTGCTTTTCCTATACTTCAGACAGTCTAGGATGAACCGTTTGACGTTTGTCACAAAAGGATGGGGTAAAAATTTGTCACAAAGGGATGGGGTGAGAAGTATAAATAATAGAATATTGTACATGACGAGATGTATGAATGTGGAGGAGGCGAGAGATGTGTGCTTCGATAGAAAGGTTTGGAGATATGTTCTCTTTGCCTAAGACACGGTATGATGATATATGTACAGTACCCGGCGGTAAGTAATACACATCGGGCTTAAGAAAGAGACTGTCGGCCATAATCGGCTAACTTGGGCTTTGTAGAACGTCATCTCTGTCATTCATACACGTGTTCCGTTGCGATTTGTCAGTCGTTGTCAAGTGTTGTAGGGTGTGGTCCCGTCCACTTCAAAGTATATGAATGACAGAGACGACTCTCTACAAAGCCGAAGTTAGCCGATTATGGCCGACAGTCTTTTTCTTAAGCCCGATGTGTATTACTTACCGCCGGGTACTTTATGTAGCAGTCTATCAGCAAGCTGAGGGCATACTTTAGTTGTTTTTGTAATGATAGTGATAATGTCACAAAAAAATACAATATAGCGCTGTATAAATCAGGATAAATCCGAGCATGTTATCTTGTTTTCGGGTATTAAAATTTTGATATGCATATTAATTTAAAAAAATACAAATAATAGAAGATTGTACATGATGCCTGTCAAACTCAAGGGGCTAGTTTACAAGAGTGTCATTCGGCCTGTGCTCATGTATGGCTCAGAAACCTATAATACCTCCCTAAGGCACGTCCGTGTCATACAGACAGCTGAGATGGATGTGTGGTGTCACAAGGCTTGACAGGATCCGAAACTCCTTCATCCGTGGGAGTCTAGGTGTACGCGACATCTCTGACAAGATTCAAGAGAGCAGGCTGCGATGGTATGGACACGTCAGCAGAAGACCGCCAGAGTATGTAGGAAACAGGGCGCAGACACTTAATGTCCCTGGTAAGAGGTCCCGAGGAAGACCCAAGCGCGGGTGGCGCGAGGTGGTTGGGCGGGACATGAGGGACGCCGATATCGCTCCGGAAGATGCGCAGGATCGGGCGAAGTGGCGGCGAATTATTGGAAGGGCAGACCCCACCACCATGTGGGAATAATGCCAAGGAGGAGAGAGAGACATGATGCGATGTACGAGGGTCATCCAGAAACTAAGGTTACATGGGCTCCTGAGGCTGGGGGAAATTTTTTATTTCGAAGTTGGTGCACTTGGCGTGTAGGGGGGATCCTAACGGTCAGTTTGTTTGGTCCCGCGTCTTTGTCGGTCATTTTGTTCAGTCACAGTAAATTCTTCCGATGGAGAGGTCGTCGCGCGCTCCCGCCAACTCTCGTTCGTGCGAGACCCGCTCGGTCATCAGTTTTTTTACTTTGCAGAACAATACCGCCGCGAATATCCATCGAAAGCTCGTGGAAGTTTATGGTAGTAGTGATGTGATGAGTCGACAACATGTCACGAAGTGGGTTAGGTTGTTCAGAGAAGGCCGTACTGATACTCACGACGAGACAAGGCAAACATTTCTGACGAATTTGTGCAAAATATTGAAGAACAAATTCGAAATGAGCGCCGTGTGACGCTTGACGACCTTCACGAAGAATTTCCTGACATTTCTCAAAGTCTCCTTGGTAATATTGTGTCGGAAAAAACTTGGTTACAAGAAGTTGTGTGCGAGATGGGTGCCCAGAATGCTCACACCGGAAATCCGTCAAAATCGCGTGACCACCACGTGTGAAATTTTGGACCATTTTGCACAGGAGGGAGAAGCTTTTCTGGACTTTATCATGACGGGGGATGAGACGTGGGTGTGTCACTACACCCCTACAATTTTCCAACGATCAAGAGGTCGAGGAAGCTGTGAAGAAATAAATGGCTGAAAGAGCTGGCGGTGGAGGTCTATGACACTGGCATACAAAAGCTGGTGCCCCGACTACATAAAGGTCTCGATCTCGACGGCGATTTCGTTGAAAAATAGTTTAATATACTTTTGAAGTATCCCGTGTATTTCAATTAAATACAAGCATTTTTCGATCCTACATAAATATTGTAACCTTACTTTCTGGATGACCCTCATATGAATGTGGAAGAGGCGAGATATGTGTGCTTAAATTGAAAGATTTGTAGATCTGTTCTCTCTGCCTACCCCGCAAGGGACCCGTCGTGATGATATATATATGTTTGTACATAAAATCGGCCTTAGTCTTGTGTATTTTATAATATCATAAACTGTAGCCGTAGTAACGAAATATTGTGGTTTTATTGTATTTGTTAAAACAGTAGATAAAAAAATTATAATTCATTAAGGAGTTATTTTAAAGGTAACCTTATCTTGTACTGTATGTAAACGATTATCACATTTGTCTGCCCATATCAGACGAGATTCTCATAAGAGTGACTCATTTAGCTTAAAGATTATTTTCGCAATAACTTGACATACACTGAGGTTCATTTGTGCGATAATTCATAATACTCCATAACAAAAAGACAGCCCACACCTGATGCCGAATGGAATAGCTTAGTCGTTAATTTAAAGGTTGTTTGTTTTTGTTTTGCTCCATTGTTTGTGGATTCTTCGTGGACATTGTTTGTCATTTTCTTTTAATTAAACACACTTTGTTTTTGTTTGTTTTAATCAACAATTTATTTTGCTGTGAAACAACTCTATCGGCAGTTTGGTTATTATTTCTGCACGTGTCGTTTGTCAGTGTTAACCATGTTCTCAAAGAAGTTTTCGTTGAACAGTGCAACTGTGACGAATCTACAAACTAAAGTCGAGGCTTTGACTACGACCAACGCGCTAATGAAGGAAGACTTGGCCATCGCGAAGAATAACATGCTGCAACTCTGCGAAGAGAACAACCAGCTCAAACATGCTCTCGGTAAGTAGGTTTTTTTTTTAAATTTAATTTTTAATCGTGTGATTTGATAAGTGATCAGTTTTTTTTAATTTGTTAAGTTTTTGCATTAACGCAGTGAAAATTCATGTTTATTTAAATATAATGAAAATTGTAACACTGTTTGTTCCACTTGATAATATATTTTTAAAATAGTTTCAATTCATACCTTACACATCTTCAGGGGTATTCGGAACTAACTAAATTTGAAAAAGGACAGTATCGTTAAACTTTACGGACTGGTCCTGACAATATTTAGAGAAGGGCGGGGGAAGAAAAAGTTATTTGTGAATAAAAATGGCAGAACACTATAATAATTATATTGAATTTTTACTAATTTCTTTAGGGACAATATTATTCATTATGGGTTCACCCCTTTGACTTTTTCCAGGCTTTTGAGAGCATTCTATTTCCTGGAATTGTTTTCAGGTGTAATTAATTTATTTTCTCAATACAGGATTATCCCAATAATACATTGAAAAATACAAACATTATTATATATAAATATATATATATTGTATATATATATATATATATATATATATATATATATATATATATATATATATATATATATATATATATATATATATATATATATATATATATATATATATATATATATATATATATATATATATATATATATATATATATATATATATATATATATATATTTGTATCTGGTATGGAATCTAGAAACAACTAAGGACGAAAATATCCCAACGATCTTGCCAGGAGAGATCAGATACGCAATCAACGGAATGAAATCCGGCAAGGCCACTGGTACCGATGGTTTGTCCATTGATGTCCTTAAACAAACAGGTCGAGAAGTGGATACCATCTTATCAACACTTTTCAACAGGTGCCTTCAAGAAAAAGACATTCCAGAAGATTGGAAATCTGCAACTATAATACTTCTCCATAAGAAAGGCGATCAAGAGGATCTTAAGAACTACCGTCCGATTAGCATGCTACCTACCCTTTACAAAATTTTTACCAAGATTTTAACCAACCGACTCTCGAATACTTTTGACATAAACCAACCGCGAGAACAGGCTGGATTCAGGAAGGGTTTCAGTACCATGGATCATATTCAGGTGCTGCGAGAAATAATGGAACGATGTGACGAATACGAACTCCCCCTGTACTTAGCCTTTGTGGACTACGAAAAGGCATTTGACTCAGTCAAAAAAGCTGCTATACTAGAAGCTCTAAAGACACAAGGCATTGATAGAGCATACACTCAGTTGTTCAATAACATCTATAAGGATGCAACAGCAAAAATACATCTCCACAAATCCTCGGAAACCTTCCGAATCGGTAAAGGAGTTCGTCAAGGAGACACTATTTCCCCAAAATTATTCACAGCTACACTGGAATACATATTTAAAAAACTAGAATGGGAAAGTAAAGGGCTGGCGATTGATGGAAAATACCTGAGCCATTTGAGATTTGCAGACGATATCGTTATATTCTCACAAAACCCGAATGATCTTCAGCACCAACTGCAAGAATTGGCAGAGGTCAGCAGGGAAGTTGGTTTAAAAATGAATATTTCAAAAACCAAATATATGATGAACGGCTTTGCTACCCCAAAACCAATAAACGTGGATGGAAAACCGCTAGAACTTGTCCAGGAATATGTGTATCTAGGCCAACTTATTTCCTTTGTAGGTGGCATATCGGAGGAAATAGCACGAAGGACCAAACTGGCGTGGAGCTCATTTGGACGTTTGAACAACATCTTCAAAAGTAATCTCCCAATATCCTTGAAGCGAAGGGTCTACAACCAGTGCATTCTTCCAGTACTTACGTATGGCTGCGAGACATGGACGCTCACAGTAAAGAACACGCAAAAGCTCCAGACCGCACAAAGGAGCATGGAGAGATGCATGTTAGGATATACTAAAAGAGACCGTAAACGAAACACCTGGATTCGCAATATAACAAAGGTAGAAGACGTTATAAAGGTGTGCAAAAGAATGAAGTGGCAATGGGCCGGACATGTAGCCAGAATGTCAGACTCCCGATGGACATCCGAAATAATCCAATGGTATCCAAGAGGCATAAAGAGGCCTAGAAGAAGACCGAAGGTACGCTGGATGGACGAAATCAGGAAGCATGGCAGCATCACGTGGCATCGGCGAGCAAAGGACCGAACTGTTTGGAGTCAACTTGGGGAGACCTTCATCCAGCAGTGGATCGACCCTGGTTGACAATGATGATGATGATGATGATATATATATATATATATAT
>OX463850.1:41147883-41255455 GCA_949825065.1 Odontocerum albicorne | reverse complement strand
CGTACGTACGTACGTACATACGTATGTATGTATGTATGTATGTATTTGTGTGTGTGTGTGTGTGTGTGTGTGGGCGCACGCGCGCGTTCGTGCGTACATGTATATGTGTGTATGTATGTATATAATATATACATACACATACATATACATACATACATACATCTATTTAGTCACTTAAATACGTTGATGAGTGTATCATCCTTTGCTTTAGAATGCCCCGCCTGATGGCGCTGGCTTGCCATATCTGAGAAGACATTTGAGTTAGATAAGGCCTTATTATGTTCCTTAAATCTAATACTAAACGACCTCCCAATTTTTTCCAATATAGTAATAATTATCACAATCAGTTCATTGGAGTTTGTACATTCCACTGCTGTTTGTATACTCCACACTGTTTCATTTATATTTTTTTGCGTTAAATATCATGCTTTTTAGATTGAAATTTGTATAAAAAGCTGATTTAATTTGATGTGATTACTCACAGTTTGTTGACATCCTGTTATATTTTAAGCCTCTTTTTGATTAAATTCAATGAATATTTTACCGTCTCGAAATTAAATTCAAGATTGTCACTACACTAAGAAATGTAAATTATCATATATAATATAATATACAAATTTCATTTCATTCTTTATATATAACACAAATTTTATTCCTACGTAAGCGAAATATTACCACTAATGATAAACGAATAGTGAATAAATGTTAAATAGTCTAAAAATAAAACCAGTCTAAAAGCGAATCTGCCAGGAATCTAAACTGAGGCACCTCTTTGCTTAGCGTAAATGCTAACCATTAGACCATGGCCAATGACATTTTTTAATTATTGTCATAAGGTACATCGTCTAGTTTATCGGTAAATGTTATGTGATGGACACATACATACAAGGCATATCCAGAAACTAAGCGTACTGAATTTTTGTAGGTTACAATTTTTTTTATTTAAACAAAAAAAATACGTGGTTACCGTAGTACATATGTAAGCTATTTTTCGACATAGTCGCCATTCCTCTCAATGCAGGTGGTGAAGCGGGGTATCAACTTTTTGATGCCTTCCTCGAAGTAGTTTACCACCAACCCCTCCGTCCACTTCTCCACCTCCTCCTTTACCTCCTCGTCAGTTGAAAACCTTTTTCCACCCATGTGCAGCTTCAGGGAGGTAAAGAAATAGTAATCTGAAGGTGCTAGGTCAGGGGAATGCGCGGGATGGTTCAGGACATCCCATTTAAACGAGGCAAGCAGTTCCTTCGTGGCATTGGCAGTGTGGGGTCTTGCATTGTCGTGCAGCAGGCAGACTCCCTTTGTCAGCATGCCTCTCCTCTTGTTCTGAATCGCCCTCCGCAATTTTTTTAGGGTCTCACAGTATCTTGCAGAGTTGATGGTCTCCCCTTGAGGCATATACTATATTCAATTAAAATTATGCCTTGACAGTCCCAAAACACGGATGCCATGATTTTCTTGGCTGAAATTGTGGTTTTGAACTTTTTGGCGGAGGGTGAAGAGGTGTGACGCCACTGTTGAGACTGCCTTTTGGTTTCAGGCGTGTAGTGTGCAACCCAAGTTTCATGTCCAGTAACGATGGAGCGGAGAAATTCATCTTCATGGAGTTTGCAGCGCCTCAAAAGCTCTTGCCTTTTTACAAAATTTCGCACTTGGCGGGAGATTGGTTTGACATTTTTCACGAAACGTCGACACTTTTCAACGTACTGACCTCGAACCGGTCTCGTTGCGGAGGGGAAGGGTCTGGCTACACGGAAGTGTAGCCAACATGTAGAAAATAAAATCCATCCGGTCGTGAGAGCCTCAGTACACTTACTTTCTGGATACGCCTCGTATATTGTTTTTTTGTCCATAGAGTGAATCCTAGGGTCAACTAACTCGCTGTCGGTTATTTGAGATTTCTTAAAATAAATATTTCATTATTGTCTTAATGCATTCTTGGAAATGCTTCCAGACCCTCGAAATAAGTGGAGCGTTAGAGCCACTGTGACATTACATCCCGTAATTTATCCCCGTGGTACTTCATTGTAATTTTTTGCACAAGTCACCTGAATAAAACATCAAAGAAAGTGGATATTTTCCCTCATCACCGTCAACACAAATAAATATTTTTGAAATTCTTGAGTTGAATGTGAAATGAGATGTTGGTGTTGTGAATACTTGTTAGGAATTAGGTCATGTGGGTGTGTTCTTAAAGACAGAGGATCTTCCTTCTGTGTGGGTAGGATTTCATGGCCCATTCTGTATATTGTGTTACACCTACATACATATTAATCAAGTATGCGTTGTGGTACAGTAAAGTCTGATTTGTTCGAAAATCTTATTCTTTGGAATAAAATTTAAAATATTTCTTCAAATTACAAATTGACATTATTTTTAAAAAAGTATCAGAATAAAATGTAAGATAATTTTAGTTATAAATGTGGTTTATTATTATGAATTTTGACAGGTCAAGATATGAGTATATTATTTTGAATGTTGAGTTTATTCTTTTGAATATTTACATGTCAGAATTTATCATTTAGAATGTCGTGTTTATCATTTTAAATGTTCACAGAAGAGGATTTATTATTTTGAATGTTAGGTATATTATTTTGAAAATTCACAGGTTAGGTTTTATTACGTTCAATGTTCATAGGTCAAGATGTATTATTTTGAATGTCGTGTTTATCATTTTAAGTGTTCACAGAACAGGATTTATCATTTCGAATGTTACTAGGTTAGTCAAAAAGTTTTGAAAGCGACATCTATGGAGCAGTAGAAAATCCAAAATTTCTACGCCATTTTAATATTTCATCTTTCATAAGAACGTACTCAAAATTTCATTTCGATCTGTCAATTCATTCTTTGTTTACAAGCCATTTGAAGTTGACGTGTCAGTGTATTTTTTAACAACGGAAAAATCCGAATATCGTGCAGTGATTAAATTCTTTGTTTTGGAAGGTTTATCGGCTACTGAGATCCATGCAAAGATGGTGAAAGTATTAAAGGAGTCTTCTCCTTCATTTCAAACCGTTCACCGATGGGTTTTGGAGTTCAAGCATGGCCGTACAAGCGTTGAAGACGATCCACGCTCAGGACGTCCAAAAAGTGCATCAACACCAGAAATCATAGCGAAAATACAGGATATGGTTTTGAAAGATCATCAATCGACTGTGGATGTGATAGCTGACACCATAGGCATCTCACATGGAACAACATGGCATATTTTCGCTGAAGTTTTGGGTTTCAAAAAACTGTGTGCACAATGGGTGCCGCATTTGCTAACAATGCAACAAAAACACGTTCGAATGCGACTTTCTGAGCAACATTTGGAGCAATTTCGAAAGGATAAAAAGGATTTTCTGCGTCGATTCATCACTATGGATGAGACTTGGGTCTACCACCATGATCCTGAATCAAAACAAGAGGCTAAGGAGTGGTGTGAACCAGGCACTTTGGCTCCGAAGCGAGTTCATGTCCAGAAATCGGCCAAGAAGGTGTTAGCGTCAGTTTTTTGGGATGCAAAAGGAATTTTATTGATAGATTATCTCCAAACTGGTAAGACAATCAACTTTGATTATTATTGTGACCTTTTGGACCAGTTGGATGAAAAAATTTGTGAAAAAAGACCCGGTTTGCAGAAGAAAAAAATAATTTTTTATCAAGACAATGCACCTGCTCACACAGCTCAAAAAACCATCGCGAAAATCAGTGAATTGGGGTACGAATTGTTGCAGCATCCACCCTATTCGCGCCAGATTTAGCTCCCTCTGACTTCTGGCTGTTCTCACACCTCAAAAAATTCCTTCGTGGAAAGCATTTTTCATCAAACGAAGAGGTTATAGCCGTCGTAGAGGAGTATTTTGCAGGCCTTCCAGAAAGTCACTTCCGTGATGGGACAACAAAGTTGGAAGATTGTTGGACCAAGTGTATTGATCTTATGGGAGACTATACTGAGCAATAAAAGTGATTTCCCCCCAAAAAAAATGTATTTTCATTTACGCTTTCAAAACTTTTTGACTAACCTAGTAGTTATATTATTTTGAAAATTGACAGGTTAGGTTTTATTACGTTCAATGTTCATAGGTCAGGATGTATTATTTTGAATGTTGTATTTATTATTTTAAATATTCGCAGGTCAAAATGTATTATTTTGAATAAAAGAATTGTTTTAAATTTTATGTACGCTTTACTTTGAATTTTGATTAACTTATTAAATAGAGTTTAAGACTTTAAAATTTTTTTTAAGTGCATTATGCTATTTGGTTCACAGATTTTATTTACATATGCATAATGTTATTTGGTTGACAGGTCAGGATCTACATCCACGGGATAACAGACTGAGGATAACTGAAATACATTCCAGTGAGGAAGAGGTAACACTATTTTCAACTTATATTATTTATAACATAAATTATGACGGGTGTAATAGTACATGAAACAATTTATGAAGAGTATAATAGTACATGAAACAAGTATGAAGGGTATAATAGTACATGAAACAATTATGAAGGGTATAATAGTACATGAAACAATTTATGAAGGGTATAATAGTACATGAAACAATTTATGAAGGGTATAATAGTACATGAAACAATTTATGAAGGGTATAATATAGTACATGAAACAATTTATGAAGGGTATAATAGTACATAAAACAATTATGAAGGGTATAATAGTACATAAAACAATTATGAAGGGTATAATAGTACATGAAACAATTTATGAAGGGTATAATAGTACATGAAACAATTATGAAGGGTATTTTTTTAATTTTTTTTAATTTTTTTTTTTCTTTCAAAACAGGCTTAGCCCAATTACTTTGAAAAATACAAGACATTAAAAAAGAAGAAAAATTACATGGAAATTTTTTATTTTTTTAAATTATATAAAATAAAAAATAATGCATATGTATATAAACGAGTATATACACACAAACATATGTTACATATATATTCAGTCACTTAAGTATGTTGATGAGTGCTTTCTAACGCGCTTAATCTAAGAAGAAAATTTACTTTTGCTTTTGGTAATGTGATATGAAATATGTCAATATCCGAAGCAGTCCCGTTAAGAAGAGTTAAGGCCCTTCCAACAGGCATAGTGGCTGGAAGACGCAAACGCAAGCATTGCTTTCTAGTTTGCTACGGACCAATGAATTAAACAACGTTTTGAGCACCAGTTGGTTTTCAAACGACTTAGAGATTCTCATAACAAATCCTAGAGTTTTATAAGCTGAGTTGCACATAACTTCTATGTAAAGACCAAACGCGAGATTGCTGTGGAACAAGACACCCAGATCTTTAATATTATCTGTGCGGGGTATAGGTATAGATTCTAGTGTATATCTATGGAATTTCAAGACCTGTGAGCGATGATACGACATAATTTTGCACTTTGATGCATTGAAATATAATTTATTATTGTGGCTCCACTCACAAACGTTGTTGAGATCTGACTGTAGGTCTAAGCAGTCGGTATAAGAACGAATTTTTTTTAAAGATTTTGAGGTCATCATCAAATAGAAAAAACGTGGATTTTAGTATAATAGTACATGAAACAATTAATGTAATAGAGATTCATTTGTTCTCCTTTTAGTAGAAGATATTCTCAGCATTCGTCTCCTGCATCACATCTCCTGCATCACGTCTCCTGCATCACATCTCAAACACGACGATCCTTCTTCTATCGATGTAGTTTCTTGTCCACATAAGAAGAAGATTGTTAAATAATTGTGTTTCTCAAAATGATATTGATTTTCAGGAAAAGGCGAGCAACAAGAGTTTAACTGGTAGCGATAAGGATAGAGACAGAGAGAAGGAGTCAGACAGTGAACTGATGAAAGCGTTAGAAGAGGAGAGAGCCAAAAGACAAGAAGTACAAAAAGAATTAGAATTACAGGTAAGATCCAATATTAATTACATCTACTGTCATTACGTATTCTATATACGAGTTCCACAAAGTTAAAATGGAAACCTTTGATAAATTGTCGAGAGAAATTTAAAATTGCCTGTTTGTTGAAGTAATAGACTGGATTAATTTTATTTGACCATCACGGTGAAGAGAACCTGAAACCGCGAGATGCTAGAGCAGGTCTGGGTAATTTTTTTAGCTGGAGAGCCACATAATGAATCTTGTAATTAACGGTAGGCTACAGTACTTTATCTAATCCTCATATATATAGGATGTCCCGTAACTCGACGTGAAGCCGGTATCGAGGAAATGGCCAGCTTATGACGGTTCAGAGTTAAAAAAATATAAGGTGTCCTATGGGACAGGTCTGGGTAATTTTTTTTAGCTGGAGAGCCACATAATGAATCTTGTAATTAACGGTAGGCTACAGTACTATGTCTAATCCTCATATATATATAGGATGTCCCGTAGCTCGACGTCAAGCCGGTATCGAGGAAAAGGCCAGCTTATGACGGTTCAGAGTTAAAAAGAAATTCTTGCAAAAGCCTTATACTTTTCGAGTTATAGGCATTTCTTTCAAAATTGTGAAAGTAGCTGCCCTGTGCCAAATGTTGTGATTACAAATTGCCATATTTTATGATTTTAATGGTTGTATCGCAATCCTAGGTAACCCTGCTATTAGTCGGAGTCCGATATAAAACAAAAATTTTTTTTTAAATTGTTATGATCGAACAAAAACAATTTTTTTTTCGAACGTGCAGTTTTTTTTTGTTTTATATCGGACTCCGACTAATAGCAGGGTTATCTTGGATTGCGATACAACCATCGAAATCATAAAATATGGCAATTTGTAGTCACAGCATATAAACATTTGGCGCAGGGTAGCTACTTTCGCAATTTTCAAAGAAATGCCTATAACTCGAAAAGTATAAGGCTTTTGCAAGAATTTTTTTTAACTCTGAACCGTCATAAGCTGGCTTTTTCCTCGATACCGACTTGACATCGAGTTACGAGACACCCTGTAACTCGACCATATATAATGTAGGAGAAATTTTGGGTGAATTTGAATGACCAAGTGGATGCGTGACTTATGCAATTGCCCCTGCACGGCACGTGCACACAACCTTAAAGCCGCAGCACACCAGCTGCATGTATTTTTTCAAAATGATTATTTTTTAAAGCTTATGGGTCACATGAGAAAGGACGATGGGCCGCATGTGACTTGTGAACCGTAGTTTGCCCAGGCCTGTTCTAGACTAATATTCTACTACTAGACTATGTACGAGGCGTATCCAGAAAGTGAGTGTACTGAGGCTCTCACGACTGGATGGATTTTATTTTCGACATGTTGGCTACACTTCCGTGTAGCCTGACCCTTCCCCTCTGCAACGAGATCGGTTCGAGGTCAGTACGTTGAGAAGTGTCGACGCGACAACACGTTTCGTGAAAAATGTCAAACCAGTCAAAGTGCGAAATTTTGTAAAAAGGCAAGAGTTTTTGAGGCGCTGCAAACTCCATGGAGATGAATTTCTCCACTCCATCGTTACTGGAGATGAAACTTGGGTTGCGCACTACACGCCTGAAACCAAAAGGCAGTCTCAACAGTGGTGTCACACCTCTTCACCCTCCGCCAAAAAGTTCAAAACCACAATTTCAGCCAAGAAAATCATGGCATCCGTGTTTTGGGACTGTCAAGGCATAATTTTAATTGAATATAGTATATGCCTCAAGGGGAGACCATCAACTCTGCAAGATACTGTGAGACCCTAAAAAAATTGCGGAGGGCGATTCAGAACAAGAGGAGAGGCATGCTGACAAAGGGAGTCTGCCTGCTGCACGACAATGCAAGACCACACACGGCCAACGCCACGAAGGAACTGCTCGCCTCGTTTAAATGGGATGTCCTGAACCATCCCGCGCATTCCCCTGACCTAGCACCTTCAGATTACTATCTCTTTACCTCCATGAAGCTGCACATGGGTGGAAAAAGGTTTTCAACCGACGAGGAGGTAAAAGAGGAGGTGGAGAAGTGGACGGAGGGGTTGGCGGGAAACTACTTCGAGGAAGGCATCAAAAAGTTGATACCCCGCTTCACCACCTGCATTGAGAGGAATGGCGACTATGTCGAAAAATAGCTTACATATGTACTACGGTAACCACGTAATTTTTTTTGTTTAAATAAAAAAAATTGTAACCTACAAAAATTCAGTACACTTACTTTCTGGACTTACCTAGTATGTTAGATTATGTTTAAATTTTGTCCTATTGAACCAACTATTATTGTGACGACTAATATACTGTTAAATTTTACTGTTTTTTTCCTGTGTATCAATTAAGATGTGCCTGAAAGCCGAGATGGAAGTAGCTATGAAGCTTTTGGAGAAGGATATCCACGAGAAACAGGACACGATCGTGTCCCTGAGGCGTCAGCTCGACGATATCAAACTCATTAACCTGGAGATGTATAAAAAGCTACAGGTGAGTTCTTATTATCTCTTGTTTCGTACGGACGTTACTTTATCAGATACATACGTAAATTGAAATAATTTCGTGCACCTCTAAAAAAAAAAACCTCACAACCTTTATTATTAGTCAGGATTGGTAATAGATAATGCTTTTAAATAAATTTGAGTACATTAAACAAATTTTAGTTTATATTATCACATTAGCTGCGTTTGGTGCATATGTGTATTCTTGACTACACTTTGTTAATGCTTTTGTGCACCTGGCTTTGATACAGGCTCTAAATCCATATTTAAATATGCTAAGTACTAAATTCAGACTGTATAAAAGTAAAATTTAGTAAATTTAAGAATATAGTGAATAGACCACTACATGCTTGACTGAGTGGCTTTCCTCACTACTAGCCATTCTTCTCATTGCTACACTCTGCCTGTGTAAACACTTAAGGATAGTGAGCATATGTATTCAGTGTTCACATCAAGTTGGACTACATACGAGTATGGGATTTTTACTTATTTTGATGTAAAATAGACCACTACGTGCTTGACTGAGTGGCTTTCCTCACCACTAGCCATTCTTCTCATTGCTACACTCTGCCTGTGTAAACACGTAAGGATAGTGAGCATATGTATTCAGTGTTCACATCAAGTTGGACTACATACGAGTATGGGATTTTTATTTATTTTGATGTAAAATAGACCACTACGTGCTTGACTGAGTGGCTTTCCTCACCACTAGCCATTCTTCTCTTAGCTACACTCTGCCTGTGTAAACACGTAAGGATAGTGAGCATATGTATACCATCACTAGGAACGGTTTTAAACTGGTTAAATTTTATAGCACTTACTACTTTATTGGACAGTTTGTTCCAAGACTCCACAACTCAGTTGGCGAAACAATGTTTCCTTGGATTTTTGTGGAATTTAGTTTTAGTTTTCGAAAGTTTTAACTGATGACCTCTCAACTTAACCTCTCGAGTTCTGAGCTAATTACTGATAAAGATCTTATAAGACTCGGATCAAATCTCCGGAATTGCGTTTTTGTTGCCGAGTAAACAATTTCAATAAACACAATCTAATAATTATAAGCCAGATTAGTCGGACATCTTGGAATTTTTATTGCTCGTCATTAAACCCTTTCGAGATGGTCAAAACTAGGTAGATAAAATGCCTGTCATTCAGTAGTAGCACAGTGCGAGGTTTGAACCGGCAATTTTCCACATGGAAGTCCAATGCTTTACTGCGCGACTTTGCACCTCGTAATTATAATTAATCAGACCCACATTATATCGATCGTCCAGTTCATTACTCGGACAACTCCAAATAACCTGTTTTGAGATAATGAGAAAAGCAATATTATAATCATCACCATAAATCAAATACTATTCATTTTTGCCCGAGTTTTATATATTTTATCAATAGATATTTTATCAATAGACGCCTTAAGCCCGCATACATCGCTACCACTGAGAACGCAAAGGAGACAACGGAGAGGATCCATCAACCAGCCACTACACCCTGCTACACTACACGTAGTGGGAGAATAGTGAAGGGACCCGTACGTTTCGCGTAGGTACGCACCTTACGCTTCACTAGAAGGGGAACCATGTGGCGTTCGTCGCGGAATATTGTCGCATACATACGGTCAATGACCGATGAGATGACCTTCACATTCCTCGACAAATTTAAATAAACAGTCCGAAGTTCATACGCCGGCCATTCAAGCTCAAAGATCACCCGCCGGCCAGTCATCCCGTAGCGAGCGGACCGCACTACATACTAGAGAGAGAACGCACCACGCTGTCTCGCCGGTTCCGTAAATAGATTGTTACCTACAATACTACAACTGACCATTTCTGCATTCACAGAAGCGAGACAAAAGCATATCGCGAGCGCACTCCCGCGCCCATTCTGAAATGTTATAAATACCTACGTACTATCAAAATAAACCATTCACTCTCTCCTTCCGCATTGCGATCTAACGTGTTTTATTTATTTATCAACAATCATAATCATCATATACCTTTAAGGGACATTCCCTAAAAAATCTATTGATAAAATATATAAAACTCGGACAAAAATTAATAGTATTTGATTTATGGTGACGATTATAATATTGTTTTCTCATAATCGCAAAACAGGTTATTTGGAGTTGTCTGAGTAATGAACTGGACGATCGATATAACAGGAGAAATCCATATTATATGGAGAATAAAAACAAAAAGTTATTGTGACAATTAATATTATTTTAATATTCAAAATCTTTTAACTTTTAATACTTGATTATTTAAAAATTACATGTCAATACCCCTTGTGTCTCAGATTTAAATTACATGTCAATACCCCTAGTGACTCAGATTTAAATTACATGTCAATACCCCTTGTGTCTCAGATTTAAATTACATGTCAATATCCCTTGTGTCTCAGATTTAAATTACATGTTGTGTCTTAGATTTAAATTAAGTATATTTTGCATAAAATAATGCAACTCCAATATTCATTTTTGAATGCAGATTTTTTTCCAAATGATGAACTCAAAACGTATATTAGTTTAATTTAGTAATAGTTTGTTTCTACAACACGCATGTCAGTGCCATCACATATTTGCATCTTCACTCCTTTTTTAATCACTTGTAGAATTTATAGATTTAAAAACTCGACACACTCATCACCATAGATACATGTGTACATATATTTTATTTACATGCCATATTTTTGTTGTATTAAGAAAAAGGAGCATTTCTTCTTTCTGGAAAGTGATCAAATAACAATTTATATTTAAGTTTCAATACGGTACAGGCGTACCTCTTGATTGATTTAAAATAGGAATTCATAGTTAATCAGCCAGTAGGTCTATGGTATCTATGAATAGAAATTAAGTATGATGGGGGAAGGGGAATATGTTATCTTTATACAATTATTGTATGTCTTTAAAGTATTGCTTTGTGATTATTGTATTTTTCCTTGCCATATAAAAAAAAAAAAAAAAAATTATACCTCAATTTATGGCATTACAGTATAATTTTGTACGGACTTATGCTCCTGTTGCATAAATTAGAAAACTAAATACCATTTGAATATTTGACTTTTCGTAGCGAAAAATTTAAATACCGAAGCATGAGAATATAAAAAAAACAAACAGCGGAAATATTTTATGCCATTATAGCAAATATAGAGACAAAAATTTGATAACTGTTTGAAAAAATGTCAGCTGTCAGGGCAATTTTGATATATTGTATTATTATGAAAACGAAAATTGTTTACTAAGTCCAATATATTAATTTGAATAGCAATTTATATTCATAACTTATAAAATTTTACAAACATACTCTTTACGTAGACAAAAATAGTTATTTTATACAAAGTTATTAATCATCAGAAAGAAACAGATTAGTACGAGTATCAGGTCTGTTAATATGAAACCGGATTTTTTTTTAATAGAAAATACACATTGATTGTATGAAAATGGTAAAAAATATTTTATTCAAAGTATTGCCCATCGCTAGCTACACATTTTTCCCATCTCTCTGGCAATTTGTGGATGCCACGCCAAAAAAACTGTTGCTCTTTTGAGGCAAACCAATCGTCAAACCATTTTCGTAAGAAGTGAAGCGCTGCTCAGCAAGTGTGTGTCCCATCGATGCAAATAAGTAGTAATCGGATGGAGCCAAGTCTGGCGAGTAAGCCGCATGCGAAAGTATTTGCCAACTAAACACCTCAATTGTTTCCTTGACCGGTGTTACTGTGTGCGATGGTGCATTTTCACGAAGCAAAATCGCTTCGTGTTGCCTCTTTTGATATTCTGGTCGTTTTTCACGCAATGCTTGGTTCAAATCCATCATTTGTTGTCGGTAGCGTTCAGTATTAACGGTTTCGCCAGGTTTTAACAGCTGGTATATACGATACTTTTCTGTTACTGTCATGTGTTTAATAAAATTTAGTTCAAGTTAATTTAGTCGTAAAAAGTATTTAATTGCTTCCTTGTTAGATGTCGTGGCAAGCGAGAGTAACTCACAAAGTTATAGGAAATGGAGTGAAATACTTAGTCCTCAGCAGCTTAGTTTCAGGACTTCTTAAGTTCCTAAAGGACTTCTTAAGGACTTCTGATTTGTCACAATGTTAAAACAAAAAAAATTGTCTTAAATTAAATATGTGTTTATCAATTTTAAACTTTTTTTTTTCTTTAAAAATTTGTTGCATATACCATAAAAAGGTGAACCAATATTTTCTTTGTAACAATTAATAAATGTTGTTATTTTTTTTACACAATATCTTGTAATATAGGTATGACATTTTATTCAAATATGTCGAAAATACCTGTTTTAAAATGTTTAAACAGTGTTTTACTTTAAAATTTGTTGCTAGTGAATATCAATTACTGTTAAAATCAATACATTAATTGCTTCATTTATACAAGTAATTAATTTCAGGAAAACGGCTCATAAATGAAAACTTTATAAATGAAGCCAATGAATTTTATATAAAATTAATGGACATATTTCAAGATATTAAATTAAAGTTTGTGATAAGTCTTTGTAAGTGATTACTGATAGCTAATAAAATACACATTTCGATAAGAGCTATACAACTTATTTATACGAAGAAAAAATATGGAATTTACTGTTTGCTATGCCTGTTAAAAATTCACTGGTTGAATCTTCCATTGTAACGTTTGTCATTCTTACAGTTATGATTGTTTCAATTGTCGATGATGATGGTATAAAGAATCTATTTAGAATCTGTTGCTTAGAATTACTTTTTTACATTTTAAATTTCAAACAGAATTAATTGCGTTAAAGTGAATTCACATAAATGGAGTATTTTCACTTAATATTATTACGAATACAAAAAACTGCGAACAGTCCAATGCACAGGGATCCCTCCATTTTTTTTATTTTTTTATTAAACAAAGTAAATTATTGTAGAAACATTTGTCAAGGCTGTACCTATATACTCATTTATTACTTAACTAATCTTAATTATATGTTATAATTTATGCACTTACTTAATCTTATTTTCCTACATATCATTTTATTTTATTTATACAATCTTAATATATGAGATCTTAGAAATAATTAACACCTACATACTACTTATAACTAGATAACAATTCTTACACTAATTATTTAGCAAAAACAAGTCCACTCGTTCAGGCTACTTGTATTCCATCACGTTCACTCAGACCTTGGTCGTCCCAGCTAATACTGTAGGTGGACTAGTCAGGCAACAGATAATCCCGAAGCATTATCTGTTGCCTGACTAGTCCACCTACAGTATTAGCTGGGATGACCAAGGTCTGAGTGAATGTGATGGAATACAAGTAGCCTGAACGAGTGGACTTGTTTTTGCTAAATAATTAGTTGTAAGAATTGTTATCTAGTTATAAGTAGTATGTAGGTGTTAATTATTTCTAAGATCTCAAATATTAAGATTGAATACATAAAATAAAATGATATGTAGGAAAATAAGATTAAGTAAGTGCATAAATTATAACATATAATTAAGATTAGTTAAGTAATAAATTTGAATAACGGTATAGGCTTGATAAATGTTTGTACAATAATTTACTTTGTTTAATAAAAAAATTTAAAAAGTGGAGGGATCACTGTGCATTGGACTGTTTGCAGTTTTTTGTTTTCGTAATAATATTACGTCAAAATATCCTTGTGGAGGGCAGAGTGACAGTTGAGATTTGTTCATCGCATTCAAATTTTGCCTCTTTTGCTATACTATATTGTGTTGAAATATTTCTGCTTGTTGTTTTTTTTTATCTTCACAAGAATCAGATTTTTATATTTTTCTCTATGAAAAGGGTAGTGTTGAAATGGCTGTAAGTGATTTTTTAACACGATTATATTGATTGCTTTTCCAAAATGATTGATATGTGTCTTTTTTATACATCTCTATTATTAATATAAAGTAGTCTAGTGCATAAAAAAGCTCCATCTGAATATTTCCAGAATATCCAATTTTAGAAATCCAATGTTTAGTCTATCAATAGAAATTCATAAGTTTTATCCATTAGTTTATGAAACATTTGTTTAGTTATATTTAAAATTGTAATTTTTAAGTATTTAAGTAAGTTCAGGGCTGCCCAACATTTTTGTACATGCAAACTGCTTTTTTTGAAGGGCAACATCACAATCTACCAGAGTGCAAGAAAATATACAAAATTATAATCAAGTACCGTATTTTACGGACTATAAGACGCTACGCACTATAAGACGCACCTTAATTTTTAGGCAATTTAAAAAAATATATTTTTATTATTAGATTCCAAAGCCAGACTAAAAAAAAATTCTTAGTTTATAAAACCGAACTGACCTTTAACCTTTCCTTCGCTGTGTTGGATATCTTCTACACGTTGCTTCTAATAACCATCAATATCTCTATAAATATAATAAATACAAGGTTAAGATTTTAGGTATTCCTCCATAATATATTTACGTATTGATTTAAAAAATAATATTAATAATAATCAGAATTTATCGACTACATCGAGGTGTTTTGTAAAGATCGAAAACAAATTCGCATTTAAACGCTGCGAGTGCCTCGTCTTGACGATAGGTGAATAGTATGCGGGAAGTGCGACACTATATTCGCATCTCACTCTTGCATACTCCACTGAATTGCGAGGAGCTGAATTGTCTCAACGTCGCAAGCATAAGCGTAAGCGCCGGGGTATGCGACTGACATTCCGCGCCACTAGTAGCTTCTAGGCTTGCAAATAGGTTAGACGTACGCCCGTTCCGTGAGCGTTGCCAGATGGTTTTTTAATGTTTTCAGCAAATAAATCTCAATTATTATAATTTTTAACTTCAATTATAATTAATTAAGGGGATTATCTATGAATGTTCTTATTTTTCCGATTTAAAATCGCTAATTTTTGATCGCGTACTCACTACCCAACACCGGAGCGCGCGTTTCAATTTTATAACCGTAAGGGAAGGGTTAAAATCCCTGAAAATCGTCATCTGAACTTTTTTCTTCTTCTTCCTCTTCATCGTCATCGTTGTCCTCTTCATATACATAAGATGGTCTTCACTGCCATCGAGAGCGTTACTTATGCTGCATCGAATATATGGCCATTTTTAAGACTGGCAATAATTTTAAATCAAACACTGGACATTTTTATATTAATTTCGAGTATAAGACGCACCTGAATTTTGGAGGTAATTTTTTGAAGAAAAAAGTGCGTCTTATAGTCCGTAAAATACGGTATTATAATTTAATAGTTATGAAGAAAAAATTATACGGTATTCAAATATTTTTTATGTATGTGCAACGCGAGAAAAAGTAAAGATCTACTTAAAAGCATGCCGCGATCGGCTGGTAGATCTTGATCGACTGGTTTGGCACTCCCGATTTATACTATACTCAAGAAAATGTAGCATGGTCCCTGTGACATTTGAAATGTCATGTCTCAAAGGGATGGGGTAAAATCGTTTTTTTTTATAAATCGAATAGTTTTTGTATAAATGGAAAAATTTGTTTTTCTCTAAACTGACGTTTTAATTCTTAATTTTCATTATACTGACTTTCTAATGTATTGTATGATTTGTATCTATCTTTAAATAGGCCAAGATCCACTATGAATTAATACTAATTACGAACATTTCATTTTATGTATAAAAAAAAATCCAATTATCTTATATATACCCCAGTCCCCTAGCCAATGCAGACTAACGTAGTGACTTTTGACGAACGTCGCCAAATATTATTTGATTTTAACAAACTGACATATTTTTGCTAATTTGTAACAAGATGTATTAATTTGTCATTATTGTTAGTTTTATGTAATGCATTTATCTAAATAACTTGCTATTTATTAGAATCGAGGCTTGTATAAAAGTTGATAAAATAATTAAAATTACTGAACATCGTTACAAGGTTGTATTGGGGCAAATTTGTGAAACGGCACAGGGACCATGATGCTACATTTTCTTTAGTATAATTATAAAATTTTGAAGGAATCCTTAAATTCGATGATATAATTTGTGATATTTTATATCATTTTTTTTAATTAATTTGGTCAGATTTTATAAATTTTAAAATGACGATGTCTTTTAGATTATCTTTCTCTTTTCTAGTTTGTTATTTCTGAATCAACTCTTCATATTTACTTGATGGATTTGTATAAATAATCTGTTTTTTTTTCACTTTATGAGTTAGGCGCAGTTTACTATTGATTGAATATACACATTAATGCAATTTTTCATAATGTACGAGGCATATCCAGAAAGTAGGTGTACTGAATTTTTGTAGGTTACAATTTTTTTTATTTAAACAAAAAAATTACGTGGTTACCGTAGTACATGTGTAACCTATTTTTCGACATAGTCGCCATTCCTCTCAATGCAGGTGGTGAAGCGGGGTATCAACTTTTTGATGCCTTCCTCGAAGTAGTTTCCCGCCAACCCCTCCGTCCACTTCTCCACCTCCTCTTTTACCTCCTCGTCGGTTGAAAACCTTTTTCCACCCATGTGCAGCTTTAGGGAGGTAAAGAGATAGTAATCTGAAGGTGCTAGGTCAGGGGAATGCGCGGGATGGTTCAGGACATCCCATTTAAACGAGGCGAGCAGTTCCTTCGTGGCGTTGGCCGTGTGTGGTCTTGCATTGTCGTGCAGCAGGCAGACTCCCTTTGTCAGCATGCCTCTCCTCTTGTTCTGAATCGCCCTCCGCAATTTTTTTAGGGTCTCACAGTATCTTGCAGAGTTGATGGTCTCCCCTTGAGGCATATATTCAATTAAAATTATGCCTTGACAGTCCGAAAACACGGATGCCATGATTTTCTTGGCTGAAATTGTGGTTTTGAACTTTTTGGCGGAGGGTGAAGAGGTGTGACGCCACTGTTGAGACTACCTTTTGGTTTCAGGCGTGTAGTGTGCAACCCAAGTTTCATCTCCAGTAACGATAGAGCGGAGAAATTCATCTCCATGGAGTTTGCAGCGCCTCAAAAACTCTTGCCTTTTTACATAATTTCGCACTTGGCGGGAGATTGGGTTGACATTTTTCACGAAATGTGTTGTGTCGCGTCGACACTTCTCAACGTACTGACCTCGAACCGGTCTCGTTGCGGAGGGGAAGGGTCAGGCTACACGGAAATGTAGCCAACATGTCGAAAATAAAATCCATCCGGTCGTGAGAGCCTCAGTACACTTACTTTCTGGATACGCCTCGTACTATTGATTGAATATACACATTAATGCAATTTTTCATAATGTATTTTATACGATTTGTCAAAACTTTTTAATATATTGACAAACAAGAATCGATATTCGGAATCCAATCTTTAATTACGTGAAAATATAAACCTTCAAAATTTTACCTATTTTTGTGTTAAATTCGAAATCATTAAATTGAATAAAGCCTGTACTTTTTTCATAAGTCTGTTTTTAATTAAATTTAATTATTTTAACTAAATGTTTTTTCCACTTAATTAATTAATGTTAATTATTGTTTTATTATTTTCTATATATACGTGTATATTTCTTAATAATATTATGTATTACCTAGGACACATGAATATGAATTTTTTTACCTAGGAAAATAGTATCTATTGATTGCAGTTCTTTATTAGTGGTCGATTGATTTCAAACTTTATATTCCAAGTCCTTTGATGGGATGTATCCATTGTATTTTGCAAATCTGTGTCTGAGGAATGTTCTTTTAGAGAGAAGTAGAACTTGAAGATAGATTTCTTTTTCATCTAATCAATTGGTTGTTCCAAATCGAGCGGGATATTATAGAGCTTTTTCCATTGCTGGTCCTGTGGCCTGGAATGGTCTGCCTCCTAGTGTCAGAGATATGGGCGGCATGTGCAAGTTTAGGAAGCACTCAAAGATAATATTTTTTGGGAGGTAAATGGGTTCGAATCCTGAGTTAGAGTGTCCTTGAGAAGAGTTGCTCTTGTCTCTAAAACTTGCTCTCTAAACAGCACTATATAAATTGTCCTTTTATTATTATTATTATTAGACAATTCCTCTCAATTGAAGAAGATTATCAGTTTATCCTGTTAATTACTGATATCAAAGTGATCGATTCAGATGATCTGTCAATTACGCATCACATCTAGACGGAACTTTTCCCCATTATTGCAGCAAATGTCAAAGTGATCGATTCAGATGATCTGTCAATTACGCATCACATCTAGACGGAACTTTTTCCCATTATTGCAGCAAATGTCAAAGTGATCGATTCAGATGATCTGTCAATTACGCATCACATCTAGACGGAACTTTTTCCCATTATTGCAGCAAATGTCAAAGTGATCGATTCAGATGATCTGTCAATTACGCATCACATCTAGACGGAACTTTTTCCCATTATTGCAGCAAATGTCAAAGTGATCGATTCAGATGATCTGTCAATTACGCATCACATCTAGACGGAACTTTTTCCCATTATTGCAGCAAATGTCAAAGTGATCGATTCAGATGATCTGTCAATTACGTACCACAACTAGCCAAAATTTTGTCAGAGGTCGCTTGAGGAATGATATACCAGCAATGATGTAACTTTATGAATCGTAGAGCTATCTCATGGAAATTTACCAAACATAACAAACTACCCTCACATATATAGAGCAGGCATAAGTATCAAAGAAATGAAAGAAACTGAAAGACAAAAAAGATAAAAATTAAAGAAACATGGATAGACTGCTTTAGTCATAAGTGTAACAAAAGTTCATAGATTTCTTCTAATCAATTGGTTGTTCCAAATCGAGCGGGATATTATAGAGCTTTTGCCATTGCTGGTCCTGTGGCCTGGAATGGTCTGCCTCCTAGTGTCAGAGATATGGGTGGCATGCGCAAGTTTAGGAAGCACTCAAAGATAATCTTTTTTAATTCCTTATTCACTTCATTCTGTATTTTGTTATAAATCTTCACATCGCGTATATATCTGTTAGATATTATTATTTCTTTTTATTTTATAGTTAGATTTGTAGAAAACTATTCATTGTATGATATACGAGGGTCATCCAGAAAGTAAGGTTACAACATTTATGTAGGATCGAAAAATGCTTGTATTTAATTGAAATTCACAGGATACTTCACAAATATATTAAACTATTTTTCAACGTAATCGCCGTCGAGATCGAGACATTTCTGTAGGCGGGGCACCAGCTTTTGTATGCCAGTGTCATAGACCTCCGCCGCCAGCTCTTTCAGCCGCTTCTTCACAGCTTCCTTGACCTCCTGATCGTTGAAAAATTGTTAGGGTGTAGTGACACACCCACGGCTCATCCCCCGTCACGATAGAGTCCAGAAAAGCTTCTCCCTCCTGCCCAAAACGATCCAAAATTTCACGCGCGGTGGTCACGCGATTTTGACAGTGCTCCGGTGTGAGCATTCTGGGCACCCATCTCGCACACAACTTCTTGTAACCAAGTTTTTTCCGACACAATATTACCAAGGAGACTTCGAGAAATGTCAGTAAATTCTTCGTGAAGGTCGTCAAGCGTCACACGGTGGTCGTTTCGCGCTTGTTCTTAAATTTTTTGCATAAATTCGTCAGAAATCACTGCCTTGCCTCGTCGTGAGTATCAGTACGGCCTTCACTGAACAACTTAATCCACTTCGTGACATGTTGTCGACTCATCACATCACTACCATAAACTTCCACGAACTTCCGATGGCTATTCGCGGCGGTATTGTTCTGCAAAAAACTGATGACCGCGCGGGTCTCGCGCGGACGAGAGTTGGCGGGAGCGCACGACGACCTCTCCATCGGAAGAATTTACTGTGACTGAACAAAATGGCCGACAAACACGCGGGACCAAACAAACTGACCGTTAGGATCCCTCCTACACGCCAGGTGCACCAACTTTGAAACAAAAAAATTCTCCCGGCCTCAGGAGCCCTTGTAACCTTAGTTTCTGGATGACCCTCGTATTATAAGTATAATTTTCACATAGATTTTTTTAGAAGATTTCATCTTATTGTATTTTTATTAGTATGTTATCTATCGATTCATCTTATGTATTGTTTATATTTAGCTTTTTTTAGATTATCTTTTTTTGTAATTTTCTTTCTTTGTAATAAAAAAAAACACCTGTTGATAATTTATCTTTTTTAGCGATGTGTAAATTTTATTTAAAACTACAAATATTTTTAACTTAAAATACTGTTTCCAATTTGTATGTATATGATTTTCAAAATTCATAATACAAATTTTTGAAAACTTTTCCTACATCAAGGAGTGCGAAATGGAATTAACGCAAAAAGGTGAGATGGTATCGCGGCTTCAGTCAAAGGCGGAGCAAATCGGTAAGATACTCAACAACCTGGAGAAGTACAACCATTTGATCAATCATGATTCTGAAGGGAAAAGCATCAAATCCCCTATGTTGGCTAACTTAGACAAGTCTTTGAAATCTCCGATGGACTCTAAGGGTTTGAGTGGCAGGAATTCGGGAACGAACTCGGATCAGTCGAAGAAAAGCAAAGAGAACGAAGGGCAGCCTCCGCACAAAAAGTTGGACCTCAAGGAGATACCACCGTTCAAGATGAAACCGAAAAGAAATGAAGAAGAAGCTTCACCCGCTGTTGGACCTGGAAATGCTATCACTGACATGTAGATATTTTTTTCCGTAATATCAATTAATTTTAGGGATATTAATAACATTATTTAGAATATTTCACTCTATGGTGAATTTGTATGTTGTTTTAATCTGGGTATCCAAAGACTAGATAAAATATGTTGAAGAAATAGTTCTTACTTTTCAAATCTGTTTAACCCTTATAACCCCAATGTAAGGATCTATCAGATCAGGTGAGCCTTTGCTGTACTTAACCCTTTAAGTGTCGGAAGTTATTAGTATGGCCGTACCCAGCAGACCGGGATTTTTTCAACAAAAATAAAACCTAAAAAATTTATATTTTTTGTATACAGATATAAAGGATATTATGAAAACTTACTAAATATATACACCGTGGGGCGTTTGAGCTGCCGTTCACTCAGAAAAACACAGTTTAAATATTCACAAAATGTCAGGGTTGTCACAACTTGACACAGAAAATACGTATACTTATAAATATAGTGGAATATAATATACTTTGTAAACTAAAATCAACAAATTATCTGTATGATGTATAATAAAGCGCAAAAGGTAAATAAACTATAAAATAAAACCGTAAAAAGTCTATATAAACGTCGTATTATGCTGCAAAACTACCGCCAATAACCAAATAATACATGAAAACACACTTTGTAAATAAAGAAAACTACAAACGAAGTCATTATAAATCGTCGCAAAAAACTGTAGTCGGCAACCCTGTATCAGAGACACGTATTGACTGTCAGTGAAAGCTTTTAGAAAGATGACTGTAACTTTGATAATATCGGTAAATTGTAATATTTCAATATTTCTTGACCATCCCAATAGATGTCACTATGTGTTACAATTTATAAATTAATACAATTGGATTTGATATTAGCTTGCGACAAGCTCAAAGGAGAGCGCGTTTACACGTTCATTTTGTATGGCCGGCATGGCGAGCACTGAATCGGAGAGCGTGTCAACACGCTCGTGGCAGTGAACCGGTTAAAGGTTCATGGCACCGATCCATCTCTGCTCATTTCAATGTACACTTTAACTTTATATTTATTGCAACTGTCATAAAACTTTTGTTCTAAACCAGGGGTCAGCAAAAACTTTTTTGCTAAGGGCCAGATCGTAAACATTTTAGGGTCGGCGGGGCAGGAAGCAAACTCGAGGATATTTATATATGCGATTCTATTTATGTAGCAAAAAAACAGGTTTTACTTTTTTTTTACTAGACAGTGGTAATATTTTTCACATTTTGCTGACACACGAAAAAACGAATGAAACATTAACATTTATTAACCGTTTTACTGCTGAGCATTTTTTCACATATTATGCGAAAATTGCGGAAGAATTTTAGAGAAAAAATAATCTTTCAAGAAGTGTGCACAAAATGTACATTTTCATCAAATATAGAGGGATTTTCGTAATTCTTTCGGTTGTGTGTAGGGAACATATCAAACTACTCAAATAAAAGATAATTTTAACTATAACTGTATTTATTTATCTTTTAAAAATAAAAATAAAACAAAGAAGAATATAAAAAAAAGTTGCACGAAAGTATCGGTATCAAGACCGTCCAAAGGAATAGAATCATCTTAGGAAGCTTCACTTTCACTACAAATACGCATTCTTCCATTTGTAAACATTCTGATGTTATCCTCACTGTCACTAAAAGAAGTTCCGCAAGTGTTTTCATCATCGCTACTTGACGAATTCGACATCGTATGAGGGAAACAAACAATTTTTACTGATAAAAAAATACAAAAATTAATGTTATTTTCACCGCGATATACTTTTTAAAAGTTTATTTATGATTATTATTGACGAATTAAAAATGATTTGCGCGCGCGCATCGCGACACGTCTACACAGGTCGATATCTAAAATCAAACTGAGCAATAGTCGATATCCCGACGGCACGCAGTTTTCGCGCAGTAATAAAGCGTCGATATATCGACGGCCCGCAGTAAAACGGTTAGTTAAGATATTTTAGAAACAGGCGAAATTTTCGTATTATTGAACAACAAATGTTACGTAATAATAAAAAGCTCTACTAATGAGATGAATCTAATTGCTTTTTCTGAGATAGTATTTCATCAAACTGGGGTTCGAAGGTAGTACTCCGAAGTTAGTATGAGTACTTAGCAGATGACCATTTACAATCAAAATTGATTGCAGACGGTCATCTGCTAATGCTGACCTGTATTGCGAGTTTACATACTTCATTTTTTAACATTTACATCTTTTTTATGATAATGAATATTTTGTTGAAATAAAATTTTTGTTCAACACAAAATAATTTAATTTAATTAAAGTATTATAATAAACTTAAATTAACTATTTACTAAATGAAACAAAATTATACATATACTACCTTGATCAAAGGGTTTTAGGACTTTATTCATAAAATCGAAAATACAAGTTAATTAATCAAAATCGATATGGTCCCCTTCAAAGTACTCCCCATCGACTGCAACGCACTTACGCCAGCGCTTGATCCAATCCTCGAAACACCGCTGATACTCAATTTTCGGTATGTCCATCAGAGCCGTCTTCGATTTTTTCATGACATCCTTTCGGGTGATGTAACGCGTTCCGCGAAGCGGTTTTTTAAGTCGCAGGGAGCCAGATCAGGTGAATTCGAAGGCTGCTGGATAGTATTCGTGTTGTTTTTGGTCAAAAACTCATGGAAATCATGTCTTTCGCGATTTTAACGCGGTCCTTTTTTTGCATGAAATTGAGGTCTTTCGGCACCAGTTTTGCAGCGACACGTCTGAGGTCCAAATCACTAAAAATGTCTTGAGCAGATCCATAAGTGATGTTCAAGTCCTCTGCCAGCTCTCTGATGGTCAATTTGCGGTTTTCGGCCAACATTTCTTTGATTTTATCGATGTTTTCATCGGTTTTCGACTGCCACTGCGTTCGTCATCCTCGACCGACTCACGACCACTTCTGAAGCGTTCGTGCCACTGAAAAACACTTTTCCAAGGTCTACGGACCGTTAAATCCGTTTTTCACACAAAATTTAATGCAAACTCGTTGATGCACAGTTGATGTCATTTGCAAACTTGTAAAAAATCGAAAACACGCACAAAGGTAGATGTACTCAGTACAGCGTAACTTTTACAAATGTCAAGTTATGACGCTGAAATTTGGAGGGAAGTGTCAATGATAGATGTGGTAACCTAACAAAAAAAAAAAAGAATTCCAATCGGGTGACTGACAGCCCCACATGGTGGCCGGTCCTAAAACTTTTTGATCAAGGTAGTACAATTTAACACAACAACCACATAAAAATGATTAAAATGAGGTTGGTTATTATTAGCTCGCGGGCCGGATTAAAATAGGCATCAGGCCGGATTCGGCCCGTAGTTTGCCGATCCCTGTTCTAAACCATGCTCTTGTCATGTATTTTCTCGTTGTTTACCCTTTTTTTAAACTGTTTTAATTCTACTTCAAATATTTTTTTTAGGTTGTGACTTTTTGATTTATCTTTATTGAAACTGTCATAAAAATAGGTGAACTTTTTGTCAGTAAATTACGCATTTGAAATGCACTCTTCTCATTGTTTACTGTTTTATAAAACTGTTTCAATTCTGTATTTTAGTTTGTGACTTTTTATTTTTATTGCAACTGCCATAAAATAGTCAAAAACAGGAAACTTTTTCTAATGGTTTACTATTTTTTTAATCACTTTCTACTCTCCTCAAATCTAGTTTTTATGTGACTAATTTTTATTTCACATGATATAAAAAGTGTACGAGTATAATTATAATGTCATGGAAAAAGACCATCATGTGTATTTGTCACCTGTAATTTTTTTTGTTAGTGTGAGATTATAAACTTATTATTTTTTTAAACATACACTGTTTTGTCCCGAAACCATGTGTGTCTTTTAATATAAACCAAGAATTAAAAAAAACCCTCAATTTGAAAGACCCTGATGTGACTCAGGATAACCAAGAGTTTACTGTATTTAAATGCTGACTCTAATTTCAAATGGTCAACACTTTCATATTCAATGATTTAGTGAAGAGAACTTGATTTTTTAGTTTAACGAGATAAACACTTTTTCCTTATTACTTACTAACTACTGTTTTATTTATTTAGGTCATTACCGGTTTTAGAGATCTCTGTCTTCTTCTTCAGATGATGAGGAATTAAATTACATGTTTAAAATACTTTTGTTGGTTGTCACAGGTTAAAACGAGAGGATTGGATAAGTGGCTGGAAAGGGGAAAGAGTGTGTAGGCGGAGCCTTCTTCTTTCCAGTGTCATGTCAGGTCCCCCCAACATTGAATATCACCTGAGAGTAGACATCTTTGTCCCCGGCAGCCCGAAAAAGATCCCCAACGCCCCTTGTGCCAGTCCAATCACGTATATTGCGGAGCCAGGAGATTTGTCTCCTGCCAACACCTCTCCGGCCTTCTATTTTCTCTTGGATGATCAGGTGCAGTAATGCACCTCTAATTACATGACCCAAGTAGGACACCTTTCGGATTTTAATATTAGTCAGCAACTCTCTATCAACTTTGACTCTTTGAAGAACCCTTGTTTTGCTGACCATATCCGTCCAGGGTATCCGTAGCATTCTCCGGTGCATCCACATTTCGAATGCTTCCAGTCGGTTCATACTTTCAACTTTGAGGGTCCATGATTCCATGCAATAACACTGACCAAACGTAGCATTTGACTAACCGTTGTCGAAGTTTCAAGTTTAGATTATCATCGCAGAATACGCTTCTCATTTTATTAAAAGCCGCACGAGATGATTCAATTCTGCACTTGACTTCAGTTTCTGGGTCGAGTTCGTCCACTAGGATACTTCCGAGGTATTTAAATTTTTTCACTCTCTCTATATCAGCACCGTTCAAGGTAAGACGTGCTCCTGCGTGATCCTGTCAGCCACACACCATGAACTTGGTTTTACTCACGTTCATGTTCAGCCCCAGCCTCACACCGGCTTCATTAATTCTATCTATAAGCGTTTGAAGGTCGTCAATACGTCGGAGCCTAGAAGTTGGTTTTTAAATGGGAAACAGGTTGAAGAGAGGAATATTATTGAAATTGACCTGATAAATATTTTCAGTAATAGTCCTTTTCTCAGCCGGTTTCCCATTCAAACACCAACTTCTTGACTATTTCCAAACCCTTCCCCTTACTAGCCACTAATCTATCGTTTTCCTTACAAGTGACCACTAACAAATATATTTTAAACATATTATTTATTTCCTCATTACCCGATGAAGAAGAAATATCTTTAAAACCAGTAGCAAATACATCCTTTGCATTCTGATGTTCCAGGTCAATTTAACTAATGATTTCAAAATTAAAATGTCTTTTTCACCATAGCAGTTACAATTTTTTGAAAGCTAGTTTTTATCTGAGTAGAAATATTAGTTTTCATTTGTATTAATAGATTAGTCCTTTATTCATGTCATTGGGAATAAATTAAAATTATTAAAAATACTTAATAAGGTAGGATTTCTGCTTATCTGTGGTTATACTGCGAGTTATACACAAGCTGCCTTTGGACTGACATTGAGATATCAGGGCTTGCGTATAATTTTTTCTTTTGACAGTGTCAAGTCAGTTTATTAGGTGGCCGGTCTGCATTTTTTTTTATCATCGGTTGATCTTTGTCAAGTTCAGACAAGTTGGCTCGTGGTGTGACAACAGTCAAGTGGGAATTCAGTTTAAGATATTAAAAAAAATAATTATCACACACATAATGATTCTAATACTAAATGGTCCAATATTTTATTTGTATTATCAATTTTAACAATTTTTATAATAATCTATTGACTGCTGTCGAGTAATGAATTGAATTTAGTTCATATATTTAGAAATCAACAGCCTTACAATAAAAATTATTTACCAGTGTACATTTTTGACACGTGTATTAAAATTCACACTTTTAGTTACAAAAATAAATTATGTTTTAAAAAAAATCTCTTAATATTTTGCCAAATTTTTACTTAATAATTAACGTCAATTTATCAAAGAAACTGTTTGATTTGAAATTGTGTAAGTTTCACAATTTATTGAAATTGTGTAAGTTTCACAATTTATTAAGTAATATTGGAAAAGAATGTCGCAGTTTTATTAAATTTCTTATTTTAAAATATTATTATTTTAGTTGAATATTTGGACATGTTATTATATCTTGTTTCTCAATTTAATTATTGTATACACTACCGATAAACTTTGCTGTCGTAAAACACAAAGATATATAATACATATAAACGGTCTTTCAATTTGGGTGGTTTTTTTAATTCAATTTTTTTTCAATTCTTGAATAAAACACAATTTGCTTTGATTTTAAAAAAACTTTTTATTGGTCATTGAAGTATAATGTATGACATTCAAACACAATAAACAATATCCGCCAAATGTCCACTTCTTGCAGCTCCACAGATGTCCACTCTTTTGTCAAAATTTTCGATGACATTTTGGCATAATTGCGGTTCTAACTCATCAATAACGCGAATAATTTCGTTTTTCAACTCAGGAATTGATTAGGGGTCATTCTTACAGACCTGGCTTTTCACGTAACCCCGGAGAAAATAGTCCAACGGTGTCAGATCACATGATCTTGGTGGCCAATTAACATAATTGTTTCCGGAAATTACGATACATAAAATAATTCCCAATTTGAATGCGTTGTTGTATTGTGTACGACTCTATTTTTATAAATGCCATACATTACACTTCTCAAATGTCACAAGACCCAGGCAAGTTCACGATGCCATCTGTGTTTTATCCAAGAATTAAAAAAACTGCTCAATTTGAAAGACCCTGTATATGTATATATATATTTTATAAATATCATTTTAAAAAAAAGTTAAAATTAATTTTTGTGTTGTAAAAAAAGTTAAGATAATATCAGATAAAATGTACAATTTTTTTTTTATTATCGTATATATAAAATGTTTTTAAACTTTATTTGAAACAAAATAGTTGAACTATAAATATCTAAGAAATAAGGTTATGAAATCCTATTATTAATCTTTTCTAAAGTTGTTACTGCGAAAAATTTAAATATTAATTATTTTTTTGGAGGTTACTCTTGTCTCTTTGCCTGAGAGTAATAAATAAATATAATTTTATTAAATTAAATGAAACATTTGACAGTCCATCATTATGAAATATATTTATAACAGAATATATCTGTTTTGAATATAATTAGTTTTTAATCTTGATAGGTGTTTTAGTTAAAATTAAAATCGTAAATATATAATTTCTGTTGCCAATAACATTATATGTAAAACTTTATTATATTTAAGATATAAATATAGTACGTAGAAAAATTGTCGAGTATCTTCTCCTTTAGATCTATTTTCTTATTATATAAAATATATTTATTAAGGAATCACAGAAGTTTCATGAATGCAAGAAATACACTTTATCCGACAAAATAAATAACAAAAATTATTAATATTTTGAACTGTTATGTTTATTTTTAATAATATTTCCAGGTAATTTGTTTACATTTATACTTTGTTTATTGGGTGTTAACATAAGTTGTGTCCGCTTTTTTCCAATTTAAAAATGAGCACCAAAGTAAAACAAAATGGTAAATGTTATACGTCATTCGAAAGAAAATTTTCTGCTCTACAAGATATTGTGTTTGCTTTTACGTCAAATCAATCACTTGTAATCAAATAAAATAATCGATGTAATGTAAAAGTAAACACAATATCTTGTAGAACGGAAATTTTTCTTTCGAATGACGTAGAACATTTACCATTTTGTTTTACTTTTGGTGCTCATTTTTAAATTGGAAAAAAACGGACACAACTTACGTTAACACCTAATACATTGGATATTTTACTGACATATTGCAATTAAACAATTGCACCTTTGTTTTCATTTTGAGTAGTTTATTATATATTAAATGTAATGTTAACCAATTGCAAATTGAATACTTTCATTTGTAGTTAAATTAAAAAGTTGATTGTAACTTGTTTGTTCATGAAGTCATATTTCTAGAATAAAAACCTTAATGTTTATATGATATGTTGAAAGCTTTTCAAATTGAAATTATCCTGTTCATATATGTCTTAAACTATTTGTAATTAGTATGAAACACTAGTTGTTGCCATGTTTGGTTGATTTAAAAGATTACTAACATTTCGAAAGCGTTGCAACCTTTATTTTCAAGGTGATAAAAAACACTTAAATGACTTTGCCCTGAAATTGAAGGTTGCGACTCTTGCAAAATGTCAGTTTTTTTTTAATCGTAAATTTTTAACTAATTGACAATAGCTGTGAAAATCTTTGAATCAAAGTTATATTCCACAATGCATATCTATTAAACCGTGCAAAAAATAGCTTTGTGAATTTCATCCCATCTTCTGGCGTGGCATCATGTCTTATAGACTAAAATCATAAAGCTTGGAAAATATTGACTAAAATAAATTTTGTGGAATGAAACATCGGTTCATTTTGAATTATATAGTATATATCAGTGTTCCCCAACCGGTGGTCCGCGTCCCGGCACCGGGCCGCGGAGACTTTCCGCCGGGCCGCAAACAGTATGCCAAATTTCAAGAAATTAGCCATGCAAAAATATTAAATATAGGATTTTTATCCATGCCCTCAATAAAATCGAAACAAAGGAATAGACTGGACGTGAATGCAGCACTATGTCAGTCAGAGACAGCACTGCAGCCAAGAATATCCAATATATTAGCAAAGATGCAACAGCCGGTTTCGCGTTTGTTTGTTGCAAAAACCCCATGGTTTTTGTTAAATTTGAATTGTATCAGACAATGTTACAATTAAAATTGTTTAATTTGTTAATTATACAATAGTTACATATGCCCATCTGTCACAATATAAGATTAAAAAAATATTAAATAAAAAAACCATTTTTATTTCAGTATTAGTGGTACGCGAAAAATTTTTCCCTTTTTTACCGGTCCACAGGTCTAAAAAGGTTGGGGAACACTGGTATATATCATCAAATATGATTCTTCACAGTGTTATCATTGGAACCTTACAAAAAATATTTTTCCACGAATTTAATACAGTTTTTTTTTGTACTTTCATTAATCTTATATCCGAGACATTTATTATTATTTTCTGTCTTAGTTTTTTTTTGTACTCTCATTAATCTTATATCCGAGACATTTATTATTATTTTATGTCTCAGTAAACATGTTGTTTATGATTGGTGTTTGTTTTAGGAGTAAAATAAATTTTGAGGAATAAAACATCGGTTCATTTTAGTTATATATCATCAAATATGATTCTCCAGTGTTATCATTGGAACCCTACAAAAAATATTTTTCGATGAATCTATTGTAATACAGTTTTTTTTTGTGCTTTCATTAATCTTATATCCGAGACATTTATTATTATTTTCTGTCTCAGTAAACATGTTGTTTATGATTGGTGTTTGTTTTAGGTGTGCGAAAGTTCCTTGAAACATAAGACAGAGTTGATAACAAAGTTGGAAGAAAAGACTGAATCTATGGGGAAAACAATTGAGAATCTAGATGAAAAGTAGGTTGCATTTGTTTTTTTTTTTCATCTCATTAACCGCGTTTTATTATACTAACCAATATATTTATACAAGAATTACTAAGCTCCATGTAACAATTTCAATTTTTAGCTTTTTCAATGATGAACATAGCTTTTTTTTTTTTAAATATTTATGAATTTAGTCAATTCTGTTGAAACCATTTTGTTTTGGAATAACAGAAAACAATAATTTTTATACTGAAATGGGTGCACTGCCTTTTTTATTTTTATATATTGTCGGGCATTAAATACTGAGTTAAATGCACATTGAAAGGCTGTGGACTGTGTGTGGTTGTGATATTCAATATAAAATTAATATTATTTTAAGATTAATATTATTCTAAATTATTATCTAGAAAACCAAAGATATATATTTTTTAAATAAAACAATGATTTTATTGTTATTTTTCATTGACTTTAAACTAAATTAACTTTCAATATATTTATTTAATTTATATACATATGACAAGAAATATACATAATTTGCGAAAAAACAACAGGTAATTTAATTTGGACACAATTTTAATGGATCTGGGTTTGTTGCCTTTCATTTGTCGTGTCCCCGGTAAACTAGGCTTTTGCCTGTATCTCACGGAGGACATGAAAAAAATAAATCGATACTTCTTTCCGATTTTGGGTTATATGAAACCTCTTTGCACAGTGTCATCAACCTGACAAACAGTGACACTCAATTACAACTGGAAACATCACGCGAAATCAAACTCCTAACACTTCATCATTCCAGATAGACCAAAACATTCATCCAACAATATATTGCACATAATCATAAAAACAAAAATATATAAAAACATACACATAAAACAACAGAAAACACCACGCTCAAGAGCTAACAAACTCCTGTCGCAATAACAACCTATAGATAAAATTATCTCTCTGAATAATGGCCGTGAACTCCTATATATGAAGGAGTATACGCCAGTGTCAAGTGATGAGATAAAATTATATTTTAGTTGCTCGCTTTGTTAATTTTATCTAAGCATATTGGATGCAATTACGCCAACATAAAAATGAAGAATCTCAAAATCTCAATGCGTTTTTATATCGCTATGTTAGCAGTTAGGTTCAAATGTATGATACAGATCAACATTTATGATACACATTCAATAATTTACGCTGTTGTTTTTTCTGGCTCATAATATCATATATGAGTGATTATATTTTAGGTAGCATTTTTTTAAATATTATGTGTTAAACTTTTCTATCTGTCGAAAGAGTTTTATATCGAATATCACAACATGGTTGGAATCCAAATGAAAATATCATGTGGGATCAAGACATTTCATATAAATATTTTGAATACACATTAATTAAATTTAGTATTAGATATAGGAAAAAATTAATAGTTAGATTTAGATGTTCTTTGTATAAATTCATTTGGGACATTTCTCAATTCTATAAAGAGTTTTTTTTTGTAACTTAACCTCAGTCAATTGTTTTGTTCTGTTCATATTTTAAACTTATATTGTGGAATATCTAAGTATATTCCTCAGTTAATCGTTTTGTTCTGTTCATATTTTAAACTTATATTGTGGAATATCTAAGTATATTCCTCAGTTAATCGTTTTGTTCTGTTCATATTTTAAACTTATATTGTGGAATATCTAAGTATATTCCTCAGTTAATCGTTTTGTTCTGTTCATATTTTAAACTTATATTGTGGAATATCTAAGTACATTCTTCAGTTAATCATTTTATTCTGTTCATATTTCAAACATATATTATGGAATATCTAAGTACATTCCTCAGTTAATCGTTTTGTTCTGTTCATATTTTAAACTTATATTGTGGAATATCTAAGTATATTCCTCAGTTAATCGTTTTGTTCTGTTCATATTTTAAACTTATATTGTGGAATATCTAAGTACATTCTTCAGTTAATCATTTTATTCTGTTCATATTTCAAACATATATTATGGAATATCTAAGTACATTCCTCAGTTAATCGTTTTGTTCTGTTCATATTTTAAACTTATATTGTGGAATATCTAAGTACATTCTTCAGTTAATCATTTTATTCTGTTCATATTTCAAACATATATTGTGGAATATCTGAGTACATTTCTCAGTTAATCGTTTTGTTCTGCTCATATTTTAAACTTATATTGTGGAATATCTAAGTACATTCTTCAGTTAATCATGTTATTCTGTTCATATTTCAAACATATATTGTGGAATATCTAAGTACATTCCTTAGTTAATTGTTTTGTTCTGTTCATATTTTAAACTTATATTGTGGAATATCTTAGTACATTCTTCAGTTAATCATTTTATTCTGTTCATATTACAAACTTATATTGTGGAATATCTAAGTACATTCCTCAGTTAATCGTTTTGTTCTGTTCATATTTTAAACTTATATTGCAGAATATCTAAGTACATTCTTCAGTTAATCATTTTATTCTGTTAATATTTTAAACTTATATTGTGCAATATCGAAGTAAATTCCTCAATCAATCATTTTGTTCTGTTCATATTTCAAACTTATTTAGTGGAATAATCTAAGTATATTCCTCAGTTAATCGTTTTGTTCTGTTCATATTTTAAACTTATACGTGTATTCTGGAATATCTAAGTACATTCCAATTGTTTTGTTCTGTTCATATTTCAAACTTACTCGTATATTGTGGAATATCTAAGTAAATTCCTCAATTAATCGTTTTGTTCTGTTCATATTTCAAACTTATTTAGTGGAATATCTAATTACATTCCTCGATGACTCATTGTTATGTTCCTTTTTTTAAATAATATCTATCTTATATTTGTGTAACGTATAATTCTTATAGAATTGATAAACAAGTCCCACAGTGATTAGTGATGTAAGCAAAGGATATTGGCAAACCTACGCTACCAGCAGCTGTCATGTTAATTTCTCCAAAATATGGAGAAAAATAAATAATATGTACTAAACTAATTTTAAAATAAGTGATCTTTGTGATAAGTAATGAATGCTTTATATACAAGAAAAAATCTACTCTAAATATTTGACATCAGTGTTTACATAAAAAATTGTAACATTATAATAAATCTGTTTCCCTTTTATATAAATAATGTGCTATTTTACATTTTAAATTGTGCTTTGAATATTGTTATGCATAATATATATATATATATTGAAATTAGCGCTTTTGTAAAGGGTTTTTTTCTTTTTTTCAATAAAAAAGTGCATATTTGAAGGCAAAAGAGTTTTAATTGACGAACACTGTTTCTTTATATCTTATCCCATTCAAAAGTTTTTTATTATTATTTTGGTTTCTGTTTTCTGTAGGTTTGCCATTATCTTATGTTCATTTTTGAAATCTGGTAATGAAAAGTTACTTTTATTCAGAAAAAAGAGCTTATGGTTATAATCGTGGGATATTTCAAACAATGTTCATTGTCTAATTTTAACTTTACATTACCAGGTTTTTTTTATATATTTTGTTTTTTTTTTTAATAGCATTTTTTTTTGTTTTTGTTTTGCTTTCTTTAATTTATTTTTGCTTATACATTTTTTAAATTTATTATTTGTTATGTTACTTATTTTTTCCTTCAGCATACAAGTAAAAGTTAGGACGTTTTAAAAATATATCATGACTTTAAGATGTCATTTTTAGCATGTTTGCTAAACATTTAGATCTCTTGAGTTTGATTTCCGGAAGGTTTTGAAATGTATTATATTGTATAACACTTTGATTTTATATATTAAGTGTTAACATAAGTTGTGTCCGTTTTAATGTATACAATGAAAATGTAATACAATATTGTAAGATTTCTTAGATGACAATAAGCATGAAAAGTAACGTTACTAGAAAAACTGCAATAATACCACCAGACTGTATTATATTGGGTGTTAACGTAAGTTGTGTCCGTTTTTTTTCCAATTTTAAAATGAGCACCAAAAGTAAAACAAAATGGTAAAATTTTCTGCTCTACAAGATATTGTGTTTGCTTTTAAGTTACATATATTATTTTATTTGATTACAAGCCTTCAAAATGGAATGTCAAGTAGACGAAAGTGAGCATTTTCGACACCTCCTTCTGTTCGCGTTCAATCGAGGGAATAAAGCTGCCAAAGCTGCTCGCGATATTTGCGAAGTGTACGGTGAAGATGTTATGAATAAAAGGACAGCTCGTCGATGGTTTTTGCGTTTCAAAGATGGTGATTTCGACCTGAAAGATATGGAGCGTTCTGGACGACCAGTGGACTTCGATGAGGACCGCTTAAACCATATTATTCATGAAGATCCCCTTCAAACATTTTTCATCACCATTTTTCATCACCAGTAATGATGCGGTAAAGGAACCTTTGCTTGTGGCCATGCGTAGTTCAATGACACGCTAGCAAACCAGCAGAAATTGTCGAACGTTGATTTTTGTTGTTTTCACTCAAAACACGTGGAACCCAAGCGCCAAACTTCTGGACCCATTGATTTAAGATGGCGGTATAGTCATTTGACTACAATTCATCTGATCAGCCAATTCAATGGTGGTTTGAAGGGGATCTTCATGAATAATATGGTTTAAGCGGTCCTCATCGAAGTCCACTAGTCGTCCGGAATGCTCCACTTTCAGATCGAAATTACCGTCTTTGAAACGCAAAAACCATCAACGAGCTGTCCTTTTATTCATAGCATTTTCACCGTACACTTCGTAAATATCGCGAGCAGCTTTGGCAGCTTTATTCCCTCGATTGAACGCGAACAGAAGGAGGTGTCGATAATGCTCACTTTCGTCTACTTGACATTCCATTTTGAAGGCTTGTAATCAAATAAAATAATATACGTAACGTAAAAGCAAACATATTATCTTGTAGAGCAGAAAATTTTCTTTCGAATGACGTATAATCTTTACCATTTTGTTTTATTTTTGGTGCTCATTTTTTAAATTGGAAAAAAATGGACACAACTTATGTTAACACCCAATATAATACAGTCTGGTGGTATTATTGCAGTTTTTCTAGTAACGTTACTTTTCATGCTTATTGTCATCTGAGAATTCTGACAATATTGTATTACACTTTCATTGTATACATTAAAACATGATACATTAATTGCTCCGTGGCAATTTTTTCCAACTAACCAACCAGAATAAATCAAAGATGCCTGAAGTCAAAATTAGACTGATACTCTTTGAAAAAAAATTGGGTACCAATGAGAATCAAACTCGCAACCTCTGGTTTACAAAATATCTCTGATATGGCCGATAAGTGCTAATTATTATTAATATTATTTTTTTTATTCAATGCGTAAATGTATTACGGAGGAATACCTAAAATCTGAACCCAGTATTTATTATATTTATAGAGATATTAAAGTTTTTAGAAGCAATGTGTACTAGTTGCACATCACAGGACAGGAAGGGTTAAATATAAAAAAGCCAAACAATATTAAATTAGCATTAAAAACCATAATTTTAAATAAACTTTTATGACACACGAGATAAATAATTTAATAAAACATCCCGACACAAATAACTGATAAATTATGGGGAATCCACTTGAAATATTGATTGACTATAAATACAAAAAAACCATTAACTCAACAATCTTAGTGACTTGACGGCGGTTAAATGAATCACTTTAGATAAATGACAATTTCGATGAGAGATAATCTTAATAAGTAACAAAACTATTTATAATCTTCTACAGAGATGGCAGTATCTGTATTTATTATAAAATAGAGCATAAGCATATGTCAAATTGGTAAAATAAACTTGATAATATGAATATAACCACACTGTGCGGTACGGATTAATTATGCGGATAATTTCATCCTTGGCATTGAAACAGTTAATTGCTGTCGCAGCTGATTAACTGCAAAAAATCGAATAACCCAATCCTATGAATGCAAAGAGAGAGTGGAGTTGACCACGAAGCCTTTTCAGATTGAATTTAGAAAGGGAAACCAAAAACAAGAGAGAAGAGATGTCTCGAGTTCTAGGCGTGAGGGCGGCGGAGGCTGAGAAGGTGGCTTCTGCTGCAGAAGGAGATCTGAGGATTGAGAGAGAATGGAGGATATCATTGCAGGTGAGATTCCAGGCAATATAATGTTTAATATATTTGAATATGATCCAAGTAAGATATATCAACGGATTTCACTAGGAATGGGCGAGTGATATGACCATATCAGGCACATTCCAAAAGGAAGATGACTATATCAGGCACATTCCGGAAGGGAGATGACTATATCAGGCACATTCCGAAAGGGAGATGACTATATCAGGCACATTCCGAAAGGGAGATGACTATATCAGGCACATTCCGAAAGGGAGATGACTATGTCAGGCACATTCCGTAAAACTGTAGCTTGGTAAGTGGTTTTTGTAATAGAGGGTGGCGCAGAGGAAACACATGTTTTTTGAATGGCTAGTATTTTACAAAGAGAGGAAACGTATGTTTTTCGTTGTTTATAGTTAAGGCATTAACGTTGTGGAGGTTTAAAGACATTGTAATTTATTTTTAACAAACACTGTTTATTCCACTTTTTTATGACGGTATAACCCTACCGGTTTCAAGGCTTTCGCCTCATCTTCAGGGGAGTACAAGCAAGACTAAATGCTGTTCGAATTGGCACCGACATAGACACTTCAACGGTTGGTGGTGGGAGGGGTGAGGGGAAGGCTAGGTATTATTTCGGCCAGGAGCGGGGAGATTTTGGGGAAATAACTATTCAACAGATGCTCCGATCGGTATACTGACTTAGAAATTTCTAGGGCCTCTAATCTGTCCAATCTATTTCCGTTGCCGCTAATATGTAAGAATTTGGCATCATCGATAGAAAAAGTATGATTCTCACGGTGACAATGATTAGCCATTTCAGAATAAATTTTTTCATTTAAGTGTAACATTGTTTATTTTCAAGATAATTTTTTGATTAATATAGGTAAATGAAGTAATAATATTGCATCTTTAAATCAATTGTGAAAAATAATGTCAGGCAAGTCAGGCAGGCTCCGGCCACAACTCCAAAACCCATCGGTGAACGGTTGGAAATGAAGGAGAAGACTCCTTTAATACTTTCACTATCTTTGCATGGATCTCAGTAGCCGATAAACCTTCCAAAACAAAGAATTTAATCACTGCACGATATTCGGATTTTTCCATTGTTAAAAAATACACTGACACGTCAACTTCAAATGGCTTGTAAACAAAGAATGAATTGACAGATCGAAATGAAATTTTGAGTACGTTCTTATGAAAGATGAAATATTAAAATGGCGTAGAAATTTTGGTTTTCTACTGCTCCATAGATGTCGCTTTCAAAACTTTTTGACTAACCTATTACTTGATTAAAATGTGCTATGTGACCGGATTTTATAAAATCTTGTTACACTTCAAAATCTTTTTATTTGTGTTTGCAGGAAACTATGATGAACGACAGAGATAGAATATCGGAGCTTCAACAAGAAATAGAAGCTCTAAGACAAGTTGAAAAGGTACGTTGACAAGATTAACAATGTTTTCTATATTATTTTTATAAGGTGCAAGGAGACTTGTCAACCAGTCTATTCCATTTAAAATAAAAATACATGGCTACCTTAGTCGTCTGTTTTTTCTATTTTTTGATATATTTGTTTATTGTATAAATTAGGTAAATCTGTAATGCGCAAATGACTTTAACCCTTCCCTTACGGTGAAAAAATTGAAACGCGCGCTCCGGTGTTGGGTAGTGAGTACGCGATAAAAAATTAGCGATTTTAAATCGGAAAAATAAGAACATTCATAGATAATCCCCTTAATTAATTATAATTGAAGTTAAAAATTATAATAATTGAGATTTATTTGCTGAAAACATTAAAAAACCATCTGGCAACGCTCACGGAACGGGCGTAGATCTAGTCTCGTTGCCAGCCCAACAGCTACTGCGGCGCGGCAGGGTTGGTGGCTAACCCGGGCGTGGCTTACACTTGCGAGGTTGAGACAATTGAGCTCCTCGCTATTCAGTGAAGTGTGCAAAAGTGAGATGCGAATATAGTGTCGCGCTTCCCGCATACTCTTCACCTATCGTCAAGACCCAAGATCGAGACACTCACAGCGTTTAAATGCGAATTTGTTTCCGATATTCAGAAAATACTTACGATGTAGTCGATAAATTCTGATTATTATTAATATTATTTTTTAAATCAATGCGTAAATATATTATGGAGGAATGCCTAAAATCTTAACCTTGTATTTATTATATTTATAGAGATATTGATGGTTATTAGAAGCAACGTGTAGAACATACCCAACACAGGGAAGGAAAGGTTAAAATAATATAAATAAATGGTTTTTAAATGGAAATATGTCCGTTTTAGAGAAACACAACTTTGGAAGAGGAACTAGAAACGCTCCGCACCAAATATGCTGATGCGCAGACAACATTAGAGGAGATTGGAGACGCTCTGAGCACTGACAAGCTTAGGCTAGCGGAAGTACTGGAGGCAGCAGAGGCCAATGGATCTTCTGCTTCAGCGCTTCCTAAGAGCAGGAAGACCGGGTGGACTAACGATAGCCAAGTCACAAAGTGCCAAGGCTGCGGAAAGGAGTTTAATATAGCAAGGAGAAAGGTAATCCTTGATTTTTAATCTTATGGTGTGGAATTAATTTTAATATTAAATAAATAGATGTTCCAAAAAAATATATACACACTTTTACACCGTGCCATATACTTGAACTTGCTATATATATGCGTATGGCATAGTCAGGCGCTTTATAAAATCAAATTTAAATCCCTCAGCCATCTTTTGGCTTCGTTCGTTAGCTTGTTTATATCCTCCATCACTCCGTGGAACCTGTGTTTAGGGCATTCTCTTATAATGTGGTGTAGGGTCTGAGCCGCTGCACCGCAGTCACAACTGGGGTCATCGATGTAGCCCCATATGTGGCGCTCGGCTGCACTTCTGTTGCAGTCTGTTCTAACACGGTTCAGTGTTGCCCACTCTTTGCGGGGTCCAGCTCAAAACCGGCGACCCTCTTAGATGACTTGAACTTGCTGCAGGAATTTGTGATACCACACATTCGTGAGAAGGATTTTATGGTGCGCCTCCCCACTACTATTATGAGGGCCTGCCTATCTTGATGAAAATTTGACGAGCAGATGGATTGGACATCAAGGTAGCATTGAATACCTCCCGCGCTCCCCAGACTTGACGCAAATGCACTTTTTTTTTTTTTATCAAAGATAGTGCTAATGGCACAAAATTGGTAACCGTTAATGTATTAGGAGCAGTCATTGAAAGAAAATGCGCCTAAATACCAAAAAGAATTATTTGTGATGTTTGCAATTCCACATTATCGGTAGTTCATAGACCAGAACGGGCATCAATTTATACACTTGCGATAACTAAAAACATCTATATCTGTCTCTTTTAATTTGGAGCTATAATATAATCTTAAATATGCTTTTAATAAATACTGAATTTATAATCATTTAAAGTGTGTGTACATTTTTTGGGACACCTGTATATCAGGATCTTTGGGACACCTGTATATCAGGATCTTTGGGACACCTGTATATCAGAATATTTGGGACACCTGTATATCAGGATCTTTGAGGAAATCTTTTTTAAAACATGAATGGTTCTTTTCAATTTATTTTCAATATATTTTTTATATCAGAAACCAACCCATGTGGGTGTTTAGAAGATAAATACAGTTTAACTGTTATTTTCCAGGGGATGAAATGTAAAACGTAAATTCTGGGGTAATCGATTCATACAGAATATATTTTGATTTTCTTATTTTGAATTTAATTAGTACCTTGTTCAAAAAGTTTTAGGACCGGCCACTGTGTGGCGCTGTCAGTCACCCGATCGGAATTCTTTTTTTTTTTTGTTAGGTTACCACATCTATCATTGACACTTCTCTCCAAATTTCAGCGTCATAGCTTGACATTTGTAAAAGTTACGCTGTACTGAGTACATCTACCTTTGTGCGTGTTTTCGATTTTTTACAAGTTTGAAAATGGCATCGACTGTGCATCAACGAGTTTGCATTAAATTTTGTGTGAAAAACGGATTTAACGGTCCGCAGACCTTGAAAATGTTGGAGAAGTGTTTTTCGGTGGCACGAACGCTTCAGAAGTGGTCGTGAGTCGTTCGAGGATGACGAACGCAGTGGCAGTCAAGAAAACATTGATAAAATCAAAGAAATGTTGGCCGAAAACCGCAAATTGACCATCAAAGAGCTGGCAGAGGACTTGGATGATGCAAAAGCATTCGATGTTGCAATCAATAATTCTTTCACTCATTCTGCCTCGAATATAAATTCGGGTTATTTTAACTTTTAACGTTTGATGCATTTCCTTGAATTTTGATCCTTCTCCGACTCTTTCTTAAACAATAATATGCTAAACAAAAAGTGTTTGTGTGGTTGTGGTGGCTTAGCTTACATATTGCTTTACAAAGCACAAGCATACTAAATATTAATTAATTTTTCAAATGTTTAAATATAACATAATATTATCGGTTCATTGCAGAAATGAATATTGGTATATTTAATTTGATTCCACAATTACCTGTTTCACTCGACGGGTATCTTCAAAATGGTGAAAGGACAAATTTCATTTTATTTAAATCAGGGGTGGCCAAACCGTGGCGCATTGGATGATTACAAGTGGCGCATTGCATCCTTGCGCTTACTTATTATTTTAAAATAGGCGTCATAACTGAATCCATCTTCATATTTTCAACACCAAAGTGCTCTCAGTTCAATTCATACAGCATTCGGCAATGTTAAACTTTACGGTGTCTGACATTTTGAATGGAACTTGTGAGCTGTCACTTTAGGCGGGTTTACAAACGTACGAATATTTCTATCGGTGTTGCCATTGCACGTTCCCGCTCAAACTTTCGCAAACACCGCGCACCACGTGATTTCAAACACGTGGTGCGCGGTGTTTGCGAACGTTTTATTGTACTATTGAAGATTGGTGCTCCAATAAACGTGTGTCTTTTTAAATGACGTAAATTACTATAATTAATTGAATTGCGTGATTGAATTATTCCTTTTCCTCCCCTAAGCGGAGCAGATCCTACCCCTATCCCTATTTTACAACCCCAAACGTGAACGTAAGAAGGTAAAAAAAGTGCTTAAGTTGTATAGCGCATCTGTACTCGTCTGTGAAAAAATTGGCGCATGGTATGCAAAAGGTTGACCACCCCTGATTTAAATAGTCAAATGACCTTTACGATATGAAGATTAAAATAACAATAACAAATTAAATTTAGCATTGATATGTAAGCAGTGTTGTACAATGTAAAAAAAAACAATATAAATCGAATAACATAACAAAGCAAATCTATACAATTCAATCAATTCATCCGGCAAGAACAACTTCTTCCCTCTACAATTCAATCAATTCATCCGGCAAGAACAACTTCTTCCCTCTACAATTCAATCAATTCATCCGGCAAGAACAACTTCTTCCCTCTACAATTTAATCAATTCATCCGGCAAGAACAACTTCTTCCCTCTACAATTCAATCAATTCATCCGGCAAGAACAACTTCTTCCCTCTACAATTCAATCAATTCATCCGGCAAGAACAACTTCTTCCCTCTACAATTCAATCAATTCATCCGGCAAGAACAACTTCTTCCCTCTACAATTCAATCAATTCATCCGGCAAGAACAACTTCTTCCCTCTACAATTCAATCAATTCATCCGGCAAGAACAACTTCTTCCCTCTACAAATGTGGATCTGGTTCTACTGAGAGTTATCAGTGTAAAAGTTATCAATAAATCTAATTTGGTTGTCTATGGTAGTAGGTGCCTTAAATCAGAATGTTGAAATATCGTATTTTATATCAAAACGTTTGAAACTGCGCAGCTGTTAATAATGCCATTGCTATTTTTGAAAAATAATAACAAATCTTGGGAAAGGCAAAAATGGAATACTTAGCAACAGTGGTGTGTATAAACTTTTATGTGCTGACTGTGATAATTTCTATATAGGAAAGACAGGAAGATCTTTTGAAAAGAGATTTCGTGAACACAAATCCGCCTTAATAAATCCTCTAATTTATTCTGAAATCGTTGATCGTTGTCAGATGATGCCAAATTCTTACATATCAGTAGTAATGGAAATAAATTGGACGGATTAGAGGCCCTAGAAATTTCTAAGTCAGTGCATCGAGGTGAACATCTGGTAAACACGTATATTCCAAGAATCTCTCCGCTGTTCGCCGAGATTGTCCCATCCCTCTCTCCACCCCCAGTCCCCGACCCGAATGTTTACCGTTAGAAGCGTGTATCTCGGTACCAGTTCGAACAGAATTCAATCTTGTTTGTGCTCTCCTGAAGATGAGGTGAAAGCCTTGAAACCGGTAGGGCTTTACCGTTACAAAATGTGGAATAAACAGTGTTTGATAAAACTTATTACAAAACAAATCTTGTTTTGAATTGCTTCAAGAGTTATTTGCACGTTATTTGTTATTTTAAGTTGTCAAATAAGCTATCCAATGAATTATTTCTGACTGCAGGTGTTTCTCAGGGGGGAACACTTTCACCCTTTCTCTTTTCAATTGTTGAAAATCAAGTATCACTTGTATGCAGATGACCTACAAATCCGCTCAAGAGATATATCTGCTGCGGCGGATCTCATGAATCGCTACTCTAGCGGTATCACACAGTGATGTAGGGAAAATGGCTTGTTCGTTAATCCTTTAAACCAGGGTTCTCGAAGCTTTTTAGCCTAAGGGCTACACTGACTCCTCCACTAAGTCCCAAGGGCTAAGACCTAGCTAGCTCATCATACCAACATACTGTAGTTTTGAATTACGCGCAAATTTTCGTATTTAAACAAACAAGCGTCTAAATAGAAAATACATAGAAGAAAATTGTGCACTGTGGTCGATATGTAATTTGATTGTTTTTTATTTTCATATGTATTCATTGCATGAAAAAAGTTAATATTGGTAGGAAAAAATTTAAGGGTAAGTCTATATTCGAATAATATTTTTTCCAGCATCACTGCCGTCACTGTGGAGACATATTCTGCGGAGCGTGCAGCGAAGGTTCCATGGCACTGAAGGAGTGCTCGCGTCCTGTTAGGGTCTGCGACACATGCCGCAATATCCTCTCCAACAATACGTGATGATAGTTCTACGATAAGGAACAACGAATAGGAAAATTACCCTTCCTCGGAAACTCCGTCTCTGACCAGCCTCAATCAAAATATTTTGTGTTGATGCTAAACATCGAATTATTGTGTTGATTGGTTCGTAAAAGCGGACGGTTTATGGTGTCGTTTAAATTGAATTGTTTTCTATGTCTAATGTTTTATTCTATCGTCGCTGTCCAGGCCAATTAATATATTTTTATTAATTAAAAGAAATCTATGCACGTTAGATATATTTCAATTTATGTTTAAACTGTGTTGAAAGTTTGACACTATGGATTTAAAAAAATAAATTGTGTTATGCTGTTTGGCTTGATGCACTCAGTAGTGTAAATGTGCAAAAGTACAAAAATGGAATAGCATTATTTACGACAGCTTTATTTGAATTATTGCAATGAAATGCAAGTTACGTGTGAAAAAAATGGCAGATAAAATATATATTGTAAAATTGTACATTTAATAACTATTTCCAAACTATGATAAATAACCTTTTTTTATATTTCTTTCGCACCACATCTGCCATGGTACATATTTATTGTGCAATCCTAAAAAGGTTAAGTGAAATAGCTTGCTCAGATTATGAGGGTCAAACTTTTCAGCTGAGATATTTATTGGCAAAAAAATTCAAAGACTTTCACGGCTGTTTTCCATTAGATTAAAATACTTTTCGTAGTTTGAAACGAGTTGGTTTGAATGATGACTGACACATTGAAAGCGTTGTTCATCTTCAGTTCGACGTTAAAAATCATTAGCAAATATTTTAAGTATACAAGAAGCATCCACTTACACAATGCACTGCAACATGAACATGCATTTGGCTTGCTCAGCCATCTGCTTTTACGAGTGTCACGTGTTCACCTTTCGGCAACCAGTGCACGACCTGGCGAGCGTATCGCGCATCCTCTACACGGCAATTTCAAAATCACGTACTTGAGTTATCTGTATCTTTCCGAAACCAAAAGCCGTGTACGTTTTTAAGGTGTGTTTCATCATCTTGGTTTAAATTTCGATTGTCTCTTTGATGAGGCATGAATAATAATGGTTTTGTGGCTTACTCAGTGCTGTTTTTGTGGTGGAGCGTAGTTGAGCGGCGCTCCACCACCTTTTTTATGGTATACAAAAAGCTTGACAAGAAGTGAGCTCTGGTACCTTTTTTTTTAAATAAAGCACTGTCGGTGCTTTTTTTGCGGTGGAGCAGTGGAGTTGCGCTCCACCACCTTTTTTATGGTTTACAAAAAGCTTGACAAAAACTTTTTTTTTTTTAAATAAAGCACTGTCAGTGCTTTTTTTGCGGTGGAGCAAGTGGAGTGGCACTCCACCACCTTTTTTACGGTTTACAAAAAGCTTGACAAGAAGTGAGTTTTTTTTTATAAAAAAAACCCCTGGGCTTACTCAATAGTCAGTTACAATGAAAAACACTTTATAATAGTGGAAAACTCTCGTGAAAATCTTCAAACATAGCTTTTTGATGCTTTGCGGCGAGACTGAATATGAATGAAATATTATTTCTAGAAGTCTATATGATTTTTGTGTCTATTCAACTATCATATGCGGTCACTACATGAATTTTGCAATGAAACTCAGCTTGTTTATGTTAAATGATTTACATTAAAAATTGTTTACGTTAAAAAATTATTAAAAATTCTAGCGTTACGGCAATTGGCTTGGACATTGACAGTATAAACTGCATATAAACACTGTTATTTCTTTTGTAAAAGAAATGCTTTGCATTACTTAACTTCTTTTGAAGACTGCATTGTAGATACATTAAATGAAGCTATATTGCTGCAGTGTAGATTGATAGGGGAAACAACTCTAGCTATTGTATAATATTTATGGAACTAATGTAGCTTGCAAATATTGAAAAATAGAAAAATTTCATTGTATAGCAAAAAAAAATCCTGGGCTAAGAAACCATACCTCGTAAGTGACGTTTTAGTTGAACAATATTTTTGAATAGAAGAATACAATCTTCTAGTGATTATGATAAGATAAATCTATAAATTCTACTTATAAAATATCATTCTTTCTACTTAGGTTTTGACCTTCTTCTCTTTGAACTTTTTCTTTGTCTTTGAAGACTTACAAAGTAAAGTTGTATAGACCGGTGGTTCCCAAAGTTTTTCAGTTCACTGCGACCTTTTAGTTTATCAGGATTTTTCTACGACGTCCAACGTAAGAACATACTTAACTGTTGCACTTCTCTTGGCGCGATTACGTTATTTAGGTTTAAAAAATAAATGAAACATGAATTTAAAATTCACAAAAAAGTTTTGTAAAAAGTACATATTTTGAACAATCATATAATTGAATTAATAAATCGTAATTATACTCAAGTTAATGTAGCATGGTCCCTGTGATGTTTAAAATGTCACTTCTCAAAGGGATGGGGTAAAATAGTTTTTTTTTACAAATCGAATCGTTTTTTTAAAAATAGTTTTTATCTAAACTGACGTTTTAATTGCTAATTTTCATTATACTGGCTTTCTAATGTATTGTATGATTTGTATCTATCTTTAAATATGCCAAGATCCACTATGAATTAATACTAATTACAAAGATTTAATTTTATGTATAAAAAAATCCAAAATCCAATTATCGTATACCCCATCCCTAGCCAATGCAGACTAACGTAGTGACTTTTGACAAACGTCGCCAAATATTATTTGATTTTAACAAATTGACATATTTTTGCTAATTTGTAACAAGGTATATTAATTTGTCATTATTGTTAGTTTTATGTACCTGAATAATAATTATTTACCTGAATAACTTGCTATTTATTAGAATCGAGGCTTATATTAATGTTGATAAAATAATTAAAATTACTGAACGTCGTTACAAGGTTGTATTGGGGCAAATTTGTGAAACGTCACAGGGACCATGCTACATTTTCTTTACTATAGTTGGACAAGTGAGCCTATGGTTCACCGTACATTTCTTGAATCAAAGATCTCCCTTCCTATTATCGCATTAGTACATCAATGGTACGATTCAAAACTCAAGTCTCGTTTCAGTGAAAATATTGAAAAATTCCACGACGCCTTGGGGCATCATAGCGCACACTTTGGTAGTTCCCTTTTTATAAAGCTCCTCAGGTTTGGAATGGAAATAATCAGAAAGAGCCAATTTTAATAATCCGGTAATTCTTCGATGGCTATGGCTATGGCTATCATCAGATCTGCTTCGATTTCAGGTAGTAGGACTACTTCATCTACCATGCTGCGTCGTTCACTTCAAGACTCATCATTTTTATACCATATTTAGCATTTTTTGACATCCAGTATTTCATCACTATTGCCAGATCAGGTAAAAGAGACAATGCTTTTTGTAAAACGAAGATTAAATAATTTCACTACATAAAAACTTGGAACGTTCCAAAGATAACTGTTTTCAAAAACTGTATGTCGAAAAAATTATATAAATTCCGGCTGCCACTAATATATTTAATCCGCCCAGAAAGACGCATCTGTGATGGCGTTGGGGCTTTCCTTCTGCAGGTGTTCTGAACAGTTGCCAGGGTAAAAGTGAACAAATCATCAAAGTGTACAACACTGATTGAATGTCGCCATATAATTGTAAATTACTAATATAGGTTCACAATTATAAAAATAATATTCCCTTTGTCGGTTCGTTATGATTTATAATTCTGCTTTTGTACAGGGTATATTAGTGATCTGGAGGGCATAAGATAAATAACATGTGTGCGTCGTTGTGGCTGACTTACTGCTTATTACGACACAAATAACTTATAAATTATAGGGAATCCACTGAAAATTGTTGAATGACTATAAACAAAAAGAAACTATTAAGGTGCCTACCCTAGTGACGCATAATGGCGGCTGTCAAACAGATCACTTTAGAAAAATGACAATATTTTGATCAGAAATCATAACTATTAGGTCCTTACATATGAAATTGGCGTTTTGCCGTACTGGCAACTTTGATCTCAAATATCTTCTCTTTGGTTAGGAATTCCAAATTAAAATTTATACAGCTATTTACTCAAGTATTTGTGTTTCGAAAATTATAATTCATTTGTTTTTTCCTCAATTGTTTTTTTTCTTTGCGTCACTCAGTTTACAAAATGGAAAACTTGAAATATCGCGTTATTTACGAGTACGAGTTCCACCGTGGCACCAGTGCTGCAGAAACGGCTCGAAGGATTAATGATGTGTATGGCGACGGTGCCGCAAAAGAAAACACAGTGCGTTTTTGGTTCCAACGTTTTCGTTCTGGAAATTTCGACCTGCAGAAGAAGCCCCGTGGACGGCCGGAGACCAAAGTTGATAATGAAGAATTGAAGGCTATTGTGGAAGCGGATTCATCGCAAACCACGTCCGAGTTAGCTGCAGGCTGCGGTGTTAGTGATAAAACTGTTTTAATCCACTTGAAGCAAATTGGGAAGGTGAAAAAGCTTGAAAGGTGGGTACCTCACGAATTGAGTGAAGCAAATCAACAAACGCGCGTTGACTGCTGCGTTGCATTACTCAACCGGCACAATAATGAAGGGATTTTGAATCGAATCATTACCTGTGATGAAAAGTGGATCCTGTATGATAATCGGAAGCGCTCATCGCAATGGCTGAACCCTGCCGAACCAGCCAAACCATGCCCCAAGCGAAAATTGACTCCAAAAAAGTTACTTGTGAGCGTTTGGTGGACTAGTGCTGGTGTCGTTCACTACAGCTTTCTTAAATCTGGCCAGACGATTACGGCAGATGTCTATTGTCAGCAACTGCAAACCATGATGGAAAAGCTAGCTGCTAAACAACCGAGGCTGGTTAATCGCTCTAGGCCACTGCTGCTTCATGATAACGCTAGACCACACACTGCACAACAGACGGCTACCAAATTAAAAGAGCTTCAATTGGAATGTCTAAGACATCCACCGTACTCTCCGGACCTTGCCCCAACAGATTACTATTTTTTTCGAAATTTGGATAACTTCTTGCAAGGGAAAAAATTCAACTCCGATGGGGCAGTCCAAACCGACTTCAAAGATTTTATTGATTCCCGTCCGAATGGTTTTTTTAGTAAAGGGATCGATGAACTACCTATGAGATGGCAAAAGTGCATAGATAGCAATGGTACATACTTTGATTAAATAAATATATTATATTAAAAAATCAACTTTATGTTCCTCCCAAACAAAACGCCAATTTCATATGTAAGGACCTAATATTAGGACAAAAATGTTCATAATTCTCTACAGAGATGGCAGTATCTGTACTAATTATAAAATATAGTATAAGCATGTGGCGAATTGATAAAATAAACTTAACAATATGAACGTAGATATTACCGCACTCGGCTTGTGAGGTACGGATTAATTATGCGGATAATTCCGTCCTTGGCATTGAAACTGTTAAATCATAATAAGACATTTTTATAGTCCCGTTGAGCGAAGCAATTCACCTTGATGTTATTTTTATTAGACTACGGATCTACTCAATTGGGAATGGATCTTAAAATAATATAAAATGTTACTTATCAGATGTTGTTTCTTGCCCCTTGATTTGTAGTTCATAAAGAGATTATCATATTAACCAGTGTTAAGAGATGATCATATTGACGCTGTTAAGAGATGATCATATTAACTAGTGCTGAGAGATGATCATATTAACCAGTGTTAAGAGATGATCATATTGACGCTGTTAAGAGATGATCATATTAACCAGTGTTGAGAGATGATCATATTAACCAGTGTTAAGACATGATTATATTGACGCTGTTAAGAGATGATCATATTAACCAGTGTTAAGATTTCTTTTGCACATTATTAATACATCACGCTTAGTAAACAATTTCTAAAATTAATTTCAGTTTGAGAAAGTAAGCTCTTTTTTAAAATTCCTAAAAACAAAGGTAAAAAATGGGTTAGACATTCATCTATATTTAATAATTAATGTATTTCTTCAGTTCTTGTGATAAACTTATAAAAAAACATAAATAAAAATTGCTTTCAAATATGATACTGTCGGTTGAAAATGTTGGCTTGCTTATTAATGTTTTTCCTTTCTTTTAACACATTGTTCTTTAATCTTTTATTATTATTTGGTATATAACTGTTTTATAATAAAAAATATGGGGTCTTTCAAATTGAGCATTTTTTTTAATTCTTGGATAAAACACAGATGGCGTCGCGAACTTGCCTGGGTCTTGTGACATTTGAGAAGTATATGACATTTATAGAAATGGAGTCGTATACAATACAACAACGCATTCAAATTGATAATTATTTTATGTATTGTAATCTCCGGAAACGGTGATGTTAATTGGCCACCAAGATCACGTGATCTGGCACCGTTGGACTATTTTCTCTGGGGTTACGTGAAAAGCCAGGCATATAAGAATGACACTCGATCAATTCTTGAGCTGAAGGTCCTTATTGGTGAGCTAGAACCGCAATTATGCCAAAATGTCATAGAAAATTTTGTCAAAAGAGTGGACATCTCTGAACCTGCAAGAGGTGTACATTTGGCAGATATTGTTTTTTGTGTTTAAATGTCATACTTCAATGACCAGTAAAAAGTTTTTTGAAATCAAAGCAATTGTGTCTTTTATTCAAGAATTTAAAAAATTAAAAAACCGCTCAATTTGAAAGACCCTTTGCTTTGAATAAATCAATATATCTGTATCAACCGTGAATACGTGGTAAGTAATATTCTTGTTAAAATTTACGTTAAGTGCAAATTTTGGGTGGTTTTGTCATAGGTATAATTTTTTTTTCAAAATTAACACATTCACTGTCAACGGTAGTGAAGTACTCCAATGGCCGAAAAAGTTGTCTTTTTAGATATTACCCGTTTTGGTGTTATTTTATGGATAGATAATGAAAATGTAGATATTATTACCCGTTTTGGTGTTATTTTATGGATAGATAATGAAAATTTTGATATTATTACCTGTTGTGGTGTTATTTTATGGATAGATAATGAAAATTTAGATATTACCTGTTTTGGTGTTATTTTATGGATAGATAATGAAAATTTAGATATTATTACCCATTTTGGTGTTATTTTATGGATAGATAATGAAAATTTAATAGTCCGGCTTCGATCACTCCGGTTTTTAAATTAACTATAACTCAGTTTTTTTAAATTATAATATAAAATTTAAAATTAAAAATTTTTAAATAACAAGTGGAAAATATAACCACATTATCCGCCCGTAACCTGTATTCAATGCGTGTGGTTCAGTATAGTACTATAACATAAAATACTAGTGGTACTATAACATAAAAATAATAGTGGCTCAGTATTCAGCTACTCAGTATAGTACTATAACATAAAAATAATAGTGGCTCAGTATTCAGCTACAATGAAATGGTTTTTAAAATTACCAGCGGTCAACACACATGGCTCAGTTTTAAATAGCCATCTTGAATTTATTGGAATTATCAAATTTATTGGAATTACTATATGTATGCCCATATTATCCACATATTGCCATCAGAAATATGTCCATATTATCCACATATTGCCACCAGAAATATGTCCATATTATCCACATATTGCCACTAGAAATATGTCCATATTATCCACATATTGCCACCAGAAATATGTCCATATTATCCACATATTGCCACCAGAAATATGTCCATATTATCCACATATTCCCACCAGAAATATGTCCATATTATCCACATATTGCCACCAGAAATATGTCCATATTATCCACATATTCCCACCAGAAATATGCCCATATTATCCACATATTGCCATTAGAAATATGTCCATATTATCCACATATTGCCATTAGAAATATGTCCATATTATCCACATATTGCTACCAGAAATATGTCAATTTCCTGATGTTACCGGGACTATGGGTCACCACCACACTATATCGCATGGGTGGCCCCTAATGTGTATCTTAAATCAGGGAATATCGCATGGTTGGCAGTGAATATGTTAAAAAAATACGCTAATCATTAACTTAGCCAATCGATATAGTAAAGTGGAACGGATTTTGGAATACATATTTAACAAAAGTTTAAAATTGCTGCCTTAAATAATTACACGATATATTGCCCACTTATTCACGGTTGTTTATTTGTGATTTTCTCTTTCATATATAGGAAAATACTATTTGCCAATATTGAATTCCTTTTCTGACTTAAAGCATATGAAAATATATTACTAACCGAAATAAAGTGATTTCGAATTTGGCAGAAATTTACTATCGATAAAGTGTTAAACCAATGATTGTTAACTCTTTTAATCCTTTGCACTCTACTGGCACTATATTGCGACATTCGTAATATGAATCATAACTACAGTGGTGCCGTTACGGAGACGTACGTAATCAGCATATAATACAAAAACATTACAACCCTTTGCACTCCACTGGCACTATATTGCGACATTCGTAATATGAATCATAACTACAGTGGTGCCGTTACGGAGACGTACGTAATCAGCATATAATACAAAAACATCACAACCCTTTGCACTCCACTGGCACTATATTGCAACATTCATAATATGAATCATAACTACAGTGGTGCCGTTACGGAGACGTACGTAATCAGCATATAATACAAAAACATTACAACCCTTTGCACTCCACTGGCACTATATTGCGACATTCGTAATATGAATCATAACTACAGTGGTGCCGTTACGGAGACGTACGTAATCAGCATGTAATACAAATACATCACAACCCTTGGCACTCCACTGGCACTATATTGCGACATTCATAATATGAATCATAACTACAGTGGTGCCGCTACGGAGACGTACGTAATCAGCATGTAATACAAAAACATCACAACCCTTGGCACTCCACTGGCACTATATTGCGACATTCGTAATATGAATCATAACTACAGTGGTGCCGTTACGGAGACGTACGTAATCAGCATATAATACAAAAACATTACAACCCTTTGCACTCCACTGGCACTATATTGCGACATTCGTAATATGAATCATAACTACAGTGGTGCCGTTACGGAGACGTACGTAATCAGCATACAAATACATCACAACCCTTGGCACTCCACTGGCACTATTGCGACATTCGAAATATGAATCATAACTACAGTGGTGCCGCTACGGAGACGTACGTAATCAGCATGTAATTCAAAAACATCACAACCCTTTGTACTCCACTGGCACTATATTGCGACATTCATAATATGAATCATAACTACAGTGGTGCCGCTACGGAGACGTACGTAATCAGCATGTAATACAAAAACATCACAACCCTTTGTACTCCACTGGCACTATATTGCGACATTCATAATATGAATCATAACTACAGTGGTGCCACTTCGGAGACGTACATAATTGGCATATAATACAAAAAAAACACAGCCTTGAACGAGGCACGTGTATTGTATGTTTGTACTTCACAGGCACTGCTACAGTAATATTGTGTGGATTGTGTGTTAATTATTTTTTTTACTGATAAAAATGGAACGAAAATGTCACGTAAAAAATTGGAATTTACTGAAAGTGAAAATGAATTTGATTTTGATTTATAAAGGCGATTTTTGCCAAGAGCAATCGAGAGCCTCCACTTCGAAAGCAGGTTCAACGGGAAACTTCATGTTATTCGCAGAGGTTAAAAGAGGGATTGTTTTGTATGTTCTAGCATACGGAAGAAGAGTAGAAGACATGAAACTAGTGAATATTGTGTCACTTGTGGCTTAGTAAGCCAAGAATGCATATGGGAGATTGCTCCTACAGATAACGCACACATTATAAACTGTTTTTGTGACAATTTAACGTTTTTAATTTTCACCAGAGGCACTATAAAAAGTTCTTCGAGTTGATGGGCTTCTTCTTCCTCTTATTTTAGGCCTGTTGGTCTGTTATGGTTCTGCATCATTGTTTTCTTCTTGTGACGTCGACTGCCAGCTGTCTTTCCATCTTTTGGGAAGTCGTCCTGGAGGACTGCTTGCTTGGGGGATACTGTCCCTGGCCATTCTTACGGCTCTTGGTTCCGCCATTCTGGATACGTGTTCATTCCAGAACCTTCTTCTCTGTCGTCCTGATCTGACAATATCTTCAAATTCGCACATCCTTTCCGAATTCTGTGTTTCGTACTCTTATCACGAAGGGTTTTGCCAGCGATACTCCTGAGTACCTTCATTTCGCTGGTTCGAAAGAGATTTTTGGTTCTGACAGTGTCGGCTCTGGACTCTATGCTGTATATCATTATGGGGTGGACACAGGTCTTGTATATCCTCACCTTGCTTGATGGGCAATCATATTAAAAATCACTTAAAGTGCAAAGGGTTAAGAGTTACTTTAAAATTTCTATTTAATTCTTTATTAAATTATATTAAAGTCCTTTTAAGATATTTGATGTAGCTCTGAATGAAGGGAAATGTAATTAAAGCCTCTTGTTGCAGACAACATGGTACATTAACCCATTGACCATGACTACCGCAGGTGACATACTCCAGACTCTGCCAAGTGTAAATGATTTGGAGTGTCAAAAAGCCAAAGAAATAAAATGAATATGTTATATTAAGTATTTATCTTAGAGTGAATTCTGTATTACAAGCTCTAAGCACAATTTTGAACAATATTAGGTTAAATAATACATATAAATGCTTCCATTTATCTATAATCTCTGCTTTAAAAAGATATAATATACCTTTACTATTTTTATTTATAAAAAATATACCACTGTGGTTCAAATGTTTCAGGCCTGAACAAATTAAAGTGTTTATGGACAGATAGCATGCAGTCAGTCGATGTTACAGTTAAAATTTGATACTTCTAACCTCAGTGGTGTGTCAACTAGAACTGATGGAAGATGTGTAATTTCGTTATATTCTGAAATGTTAAAAATGTATATTAAAAAAGCTGTTTCATTCAAAAGAAGGGAAAAACTCAACAGAAATTAAATGACTATAGACGATTTTACATTTAAAATTTAATACCTCTACCTTCAGGAGTATGTCAACTAGAGCTTATAGAAGACGTGTTGTTTCGTTATGTTCCGAAATGTTAAACATTTAATATGCTGTTATCAAGTTTCTTTCAAAAAAGGGGAAAAACTCGACAAAAATGAAACGGCGATGGCTAGGCGATATTACAATTAAAATTTAATACAGTTACACTCAATAGTATGTCAACTAGAGTTGATAGAAGACGTGTTGTTTCGTTATATTCTGAAGTGTAAAAAATTTAATATCACGCGGTTATCCAGTTTCGAAAGAAAAAGTCTGGCAGAAATTTAATGAAGATTGTTGTTGTAACATCGCCTGACTATGAAGTGGCCGTGGCCAAGGTGATATCTGTCTATACATACTCTTAACATGTTCAGACTGGAAACTTTTGGACATCTGTGTCACCTTATATCTCTCTCGAGGTAAGGAGAGAGAGTAAATATCTACACTTTTCCCTCCACACTTAGGCTAAGGCCACACCAAAGTGCTTCGCTTAGTGTTAAGCTAGGTGCTATGTGACTAATAGACTAGGTGACTTCAGGCTTGGCCACACCAAAGTGCTTCGCACAAATTCATTTGACCAGAAAGTTACTTCTCTCAGAGAGTTTAAGTTTAAAATTAAAGTTAATTTATCGAGAAGTATGGAGTGGAGAGTTTCAACTTCTCTACAAAGAATTGCGAAACAAAACTTCCTCCATCTTGTAAAATCACTCGGTGACACAATAAAATTAATTAACACGTCTGTTAGCTAGAAGACTCACTAGGTGACTAATAGTCACGTAGCGTGGCGCGAAGCGTGCAGTGTGGCCATTGCGATAGTATGCGGTGCGTTGGTTCACTAGGATATGTCACCTAGCTGGCAGCGTAGCTCTAAGCACCAAGCGAGGCTCCTACCTGTGTGGCCGAGGCCTTACAGTTTTTGCCCTATCCCACATCTGTACATTTCATCATTCGTGTTTTTATGTTTCTCAAAATTTTACCTTTTTCGTCAGTTAAAATTTCTCCAACTGTTTCCTTACATTCTTTCATCTGAAAATTTTATTTGTTTTGTAATAGTCTTTTGCAATTCATTGTCTTTATGTAGCCAAGCAATCTCAACATTTCTTTCTTAATTGTACTTATAACACCTGTCTCTAAGTATAGTCGAGAGAGGAATCTTGGGATGGCTTGACCATAAGTGTAAACTTAAAAAGTAGAATTCTCTGATAAAATCTTTGTTTTGTTTACTTATAAGATATAATTTGTTAACCCTAGATATGTTCTAAGAAAGTCCTTAAAAAGAAATCTGTAAATAATATCTCACAAAAGAGTTAAAACTACATTTTAAATACCTTTCATATATGATTCAGAGAAATTGTTTTTTTAATTTTTCTGATTCACAGAAATTGTATTTTTATTTTTTTTATGATCAATAATAATGTATTGGCAATAGTAAGTTGTAAAAACATCACCGAAAGTATTTACTGTGGCTTTGTTCTTAGATAACACGTAAAAAAAAATGTAAACTTTTTGATGAAAGTACAAATAAAACAAAATTATGCTCTGAAGTACAAAAAAGTTGAGTAACAAAGTTAACATTTATATAATAAATTTAACACTGTCACAGTTAACTAAAATTCAAGTGATAGGCCTGTTTCGCTTTACAAAAGTATTGTCAAACTGTGCTCGAATCATTGCTTACCAACCTTTTCAATCCCACGGGGCCAAATCATCGGCCTCAAAGTTTTCACACAAGTTTTTATGTTGAATATATATTGTTTTTAACTTTAACACTTGCCTTACTGTGCTAAAAAATTCTGCCAGCCACGGTGATGGACGCTAAGCGTCCAGTGAAAGATTTATATTTTAAATTAAAATTATGCAAAATCTGCTTGGTTATTTTTTGTCATTAGCTATAAAAATAATTTTATTATGTATTACAACATCGAATAACAAATAAAATATAAGTCCTGGTCACTCGCTGTCCATCACAGGGTGGCAAGTGTTAAGAATGATTCACTTTTAAAATAATGCATTTAAAACTGAATATTAACTAAGATAAAAAATAAAATATAAACTACTGTTTTCTGCCAAAATATGCTGGGATTAATAGCAAAATATTTTACAATTTGAGGATTAAAACTTAATATAAGAACCTAACAGAAGCTGACCATCCTGACATTTTGGAAATCACGAGCCCTTTAAATGACCTGTCCTCATAAAAAAAAACCCAATCCCAGAATATAATATGCTTACCAACTTCACGGCATAGCTTCGCTTTCCCATTGAATTCATGATGAAATAGATCCTTGACTATCCCCGACTACGGGGCTTTGCAACGACGACGATAATACAAGTATGGGACAGGTCAAGGCTCATAAGGCCTAAGGCCTAAGGAAAAAAAATTGAAAAAAACAAAAGTATATTCATATAATTCATCCACTCAATACACATAAAAATCAAACAATAGACTTAATATAACGTTTTTAATTGAGATAAACATCACTGAAACACCTTTTTGACCAAAGAAAGGGAAAAAATCCTAATGATTTGTTTTGAAAACCTTGAGTTCATATGTTTTTCGTAGTATATTTCTGTTCCCAATGATAATTAATGCATTGTAATTTATTTTTATCAAACACTGTTTATTCCACTTTTTTGTAACAGTATAACCCTACCGGTTTCAAGGCTTTCACCTCATCTTCAGGGGAGCACAAACAAGACTTGTTTTGCTCCCCTGAAGATGAGGTGAGTCTTGTTTGTGCTCCCCTGAAGATGAGGTGAAAGCCTTGAAACCGGTAGGGTTATACTGTTACAAAAAGTGGAATAAACAGTGTTTGATAAAAATAAATTACAATGTCTTTAAACCTCCACAACGTTAATGCCTTAACTATAAACAAGATAATTAATGCAGTGTAGGATACTGTATTATCGTCTTTGAACATTTTGCGCGCCATCTATCTAAATTAATACGACATAATGTTGCATTTAGTGTAAATATTACACTCGCAGGCAAGAATATTTTTTTAAAACCTTAGAATTAATTCAGGTCGGAAGAGTTTATCTAAATTGATCTCTTTCGTCTTGTTGGATGTGTATCAAAACTTGGATGATGATAGTATTGCAGTTTACGTTTTAAATCTGTTGATTATAGTTCGGAAATTCTAGGATGAGTCCTGTGACAGCTCACAAATTTGCCCCAATACAACCTAATGTAACGTATTTACCTAAATAACTTGCTATTTATTAGAATTGAGGCTTATATTAAAGTTGATAAAATAATTAAAATTACTGAACGTTGTTACAAGATTGTACTGTGGCAAATTTGTGAGCTGTCACAAGACTCATCCTAGAATTTCCGAACTATAGTTTTAATCAACAGATTTAAAAATATTTTGCTTTATATAAGTTTAAGCAAGCAACGTATTGAGTACAGTTTAACAGTGTTTTTGTAAAGCGAAACATGTCTGTCACTTTAATTTAAGTTTACTGTGGAGAATTTTTTCACATTAAGATGTTAAATCATTCTGTTTAAAAATGTAGTTCTATAATATAAACACCAAATCAATTTATAGTTCACGTTTGTTTGATTGGTAAGATTGTATTGTGTAATGTTTGTTTGATTGGTAAGACTGTATTGTGTTATGTTTGTTTGATTGGTAAGATTGTATTGTGTTATGTTTGTTTGATTGGTGAGATTGTATTGTGTTATGTTTGTTTGATTGGTAGGATTGTATTGTGTTATGTTTTTTTGAGTGGTAAGATTGTATTGTGTTATGTTTGTTTGATTGGTAAGATTGTTATTATGTTATGTTTGATAAAAATATTATAGTTAAATTGGCGGGAAACCAAAATCCAATTATATGTCGATATGGATACGTATCGTCGCCGATATTGCAAGAACACGTAACTCGATTTTTTGGTGTAAGTAACTTTTTTTATTTTTTGTCATCTCTTGTATCATTGACACATTTTTGCATTAACACATATATTTATTTGCAACGCGGAATGCATTTATTCGTAACTGCAATACCAACAAGTAATGTTTTTATTTTATTATATTTTTGCAGAAAAATAGTTTTTTGTCTCTCCTGTAAAATTTAGGCAATCGTAGATAAGTGTTCTTGCAGTATTTCCGACTATATGAGAGTTACCCCTTTTTATCTCAACGCTTTTTAATTGGTATATATTAAAACACCGTTCAATTTTATTTTGGTAAAAAAAATTGTGCATTTTTAATGTTTAAAAAAATAATGAGTGTGTAAACTTACATTAATGAAAAATGTCGCAGGTGTCAAATACACAACGGATCTGCGCCACTGTCTTTTAGTATAGCAATGGGGTTATATGAATAAAAGTTCTATTAGAAAATTAAAATTTGAATCATTAGTGTATCTGGAATTAGTGTTCAGAGATTCAAAGAAGTTGTCTTCAAAAGTTTATAATTCCATAAACTCTCAAAGATTTCTTAGTTTGATCTTTTAAGTTTGTTTCAAAATGTGACAAGTCCAAATAATTATTTTTTAATTATGTTATATAATAAATACAACTTTGATAACCTCCGTGGCCTTGTTGTTAAGATACTTGTCTTCCAGCCAGAGGGTTGTGGTTTTTATCCCATTTGTACTCGGACATTTAAAAGAAAAGAAGGGTTCCAGTCTGGTTTTCACTTCAAGCTTGTTTAATACCTTTCTGGTCGGTTGGAAGAGATTGCCACATGCTAATAAGTCTGCCAGGTTGTATTGTATACAATGAGATTGTAATATATGGTACATCTGGTGGGTTTATTGCTGTACAATTTTGTCAGCAAAAAATAAATAAAAAATCACAATCAATGATTTTTCATGGTAATTTATAAAGTCTGCCAGGTTGTATTTCATACAATGAAAGGTGATATATGGTTATACATGTGGCAGGTTTATTGCTTTACAACAATATTGTCAGCAAAAAATAATTAAAAAAATCACAATCAATTATGTTTCATAGTAATTTATAAAGTCTACCAGGTTGTATTTCATACAATGAAAGTGTAATATATGGTTATGTAATACATGGTGCATCTGGCAGTTTTATTGCTATACAACAATATTGTCAGCTAAAATAATTTAAAAAATCACAATGTTTCATAGTAATTTATAAAGTCTGCCAGGTTGTATTTCATACAATGAAAGTGTAATATATGGTTATATAAAACATACATGGTGCATCTGGCAGTTTTATTACTATACAACAATATTTTCAGCTAAAATATTAAAAAAATCACAATCAATTATGTTTCATAGTAATTTATAAAGTCTGCCAGGTTGTATTTCATACAATGTAAGTGTAATATATGGTTATATAATACATACATGGTGCATCTGGCAGTTTTATTGCTATACAACAATATTGTCAGCAAAAAATCATTAAAAAGTTACAATCAATAATTTTAAATGATAATTTATAAAAATTCTATGTAATGATATTTAAAAAAAGAAGCATAAAATATGTTGGGTAATTAATTTTTAAGAGTTTTCCTATAAAAAGTTTAAAAACTGAGCCAACAACTAACTGCTGGAACTAAATAATTTGTAGACCAAATTTTAGCAATTTTATTGAGATTGGTTAAAGAAATTATTAATTGAATTGATATATACAAAGATTCTTCTTTAAAGGTTCACACAAACATGAATACATTTAAAAAAGAAAGTTATAGAAAATGACTGAATGCGAAAGCATAAAAAGAATTGTCTTCAATAGCTTAACGGTGAGAGCAAATTCCTGGCAAGGAGGAGGTAGTGGGGTTGGTTCCCATTTCTAGTGGGGTTGTTCCCATTTCTAGTGGGGTTGTTTTCCATTTCTAGGAATATCAAATTTATTGAATCTCCTTTTCGAGGCGAGATATCTATTTATTAAAACAAAAATACATTTAAAAGACAAGCATGAATAAATTTAAAAGACAAGCATTAATAAATTTAAAAGACAAGCATGAATAAATTTAAAAGACAAGCATGAATACATTTAAAAGTACAGTAGTCCTCCTTTATCTGCAGGGGGATTCGTTACAAGACCCCCTAGTGCTACCTGAAACTAGATAACACTGAACTCTGTATATCCTATATTTCTTCCTGATTGAGGTGCGTGACTGCGTGGTAACACACTAGACTTCAGTGCGGAAGGTTGCCAGTTCGAATCCCCTCTCATTGTTTGGTTCTTACCTTCCTTGTGATATGATGTGATCGATTAAGTGAGTAGATTGACGTGGGCATATGATGTAGTATTAGACTTCTGTTCTGATAATGTGTTAGAATTTTTATTTAAATATTTCTCGAACCGCGGTAAATAGCGGGTTACCGAAAGTACAGCTAAGGGGGGACTACTGTAATCTGTTTTTAAATGATTTTTTAAAGCAAAACAGTTTTCTCAGTTTTTATGAGTTATAAAGAATTTATTCATCAGTTTGTGAAATCGGTTTGGTCTAAAATAGAAATTTATAATTTTAGTACAAGTTTTCTATATACCAGGTCTGTAAACATGAAACTGAATTTTTTTTATAGAAAATATACATTTATTGTATGAAAATGGTAAAAAATATTTTATTCCGAGTATTGCCCATCGCTAACTACACATGTTTCCCATCTCTCTGGCAATTTGTGGATGCCACGCCAAAAAACCTCTTGCTCTTTTGAGGCAAACCAATCGTCGAGGCATTTTCGTAAGAAGTGAAGCGCTGCTCAGCAAGTGCGTGTCCCATCGATGCGAATAAGTAGTAATCGGATGGAGCCAAGTCTGGTGAGTAAGCTGCATGCGAAAGTATTTGCCAACTAAACGCCTCAATCGTTTCCTTGACCGGTTTTGCTGAGTGCGATGGTGCATTATCAAGAAGCAAAATCACTTTGTGTTGCCTCTTTTGATATTCTGGTCGTTTTTCACGCAATGCTTGGTTGAAATCCATAATTTGTTGTCGGTAGCGTTCAGTATTAACGGTTTCGCCAGATATTAGCAGTTCATAATAGATAACACCCTTCTGATCCCACCAAACAGAGCATTGTCTTCCGTCCATTGCGATTTGACCTTGCAGTCGATGTTGCTGGTTTGCTTGGAGTTACCCATGATTTTTTACGCTTAGGATTCTGGAAATATATCCATTTTTCATCGCCAGTCACAATTCGATGGAGAAATGATTTTCTTTTGTACCTAGCGAGCAGCATTTCGTAAGTGGTTTTTCGGTTTTCCTGCTGTCTTTCATTCAGTTCATATGAAACCCATTTTCCCACCTTCTGGATCTTTTCCATGTCTTTCAAACGTATGGAGACGGCTTCTCGTGTCACATTTAATTGATTCGCGAGTTGTTTTTACGTTTAAGCGTCATCCTCATCCAACAATGCTTCCAATTCGGTGTCTTCAAACTTTCTCGGTGGTCTTCCACATTCTTCGTTCCTCACGTCAAAATCGCCACTTTTGAATTTTTTAAACCACTCAAAGCACTGTGATTTACCAAGAGCATGCTCACCGTAAGCGTCGACAAGCCTTCGATGCGATTCTGCAGCAGTTTTCTTCGAATGGTAACAGAAAATCAATGCTGTCGGCGAATCATCGTTTTCAAGCACAAAAACAGACATGTTCAACGCTATGAAAACATATATAGTTGTATTAAACTTGGATTGTTGTGAGTTAAAAGTCTTTGACAAATGTAAACTCAGGAAAAAGGCGCCAATGACGCGACTTGACAGTCACTACATTGACAACTAGAGCCATCTATGAGCGCAAATTCCTGTTTCATATTTACAGACCTGGTGTATACTGTACCAAATGCATAAAATGTTTTTGTGCTTTGAATATTTGTTTTATTTTCATAAACATTAATTATTTACATTTAAAACTATTTAAAATCATTTAATTTATATTCTTTTATTTGTATAATTGAGTTAAGTATTTATTTTAATTAATTATGAACTAAAAATCATTCCTTATTATTGATCTACCCATGTTTATGTTGATAAATTTTAATAAAATATTTATTATAAATAATTTTTAAGTGAATGTTAAATATTTGATATAATAGCTTATATATTTGATAAAAACATTGTGTAGTCAAGTGCCTAAATATTGCTGAATATGTTAGAGATGTTGTACAAATATTAATGGATACTGTTACGAGATTATTTTATTAATTTACCATTGGTGCTAAGGAGATTTTTTTTATTTTCTACAACCTCAAATACACCTTTTATATGGATTTTACATAACTCTAGAATTAATAAAGATCGTAAACTCTTGTATGGATGTGCATGGCGACATCTTCGCTGCACAGATTGCCAATATAATTTTGCCGTTACGGAATAATTTGGCCGTGGAATATTGTATAATGTGTAAGTGGATGTCTGTAATTAAAAATTTTGTTATTCAAAAAGTCGATTTCTGTACCTAAAAAATACTAATTAACGGACTTTTACTGTGTTTGTATTTTTATTAATTTTTTTGTGAAATTCAAAATTATTTAACTGCTCAGTGATTTAGTTTTTGCATTTTTTAATTGGTTTTGCTTACAACTATATCTACAATACTATAATTATGACTTTCCTCTTGCAATACAAGATTTCGTATTTTTTTTAATGTGTATTCAATTCGTTATATAAAATTTTAGTCTGATTCTTACGAATTAAAAAAAATATTTACTCCTTTTACTGAATTATTCATATTACATAGCTATTTATTTACAAATATATTAAAAAAAGTTAAATTAATATGACAAAAATCACGGGAATTAATTTATTCCTCTAAAAACTAGGTGGAAAATTTGCTCATGCAATAAGGAAATAAGTCAGCGCAAGTTTTCTACTTTCCTCATGTATATTGTATTTTTTATTATGATTATATAGCAATACCTTGAAAATACGGTTTAGAACAGGGGTGGAAAACGTTTTCATGTTGGAAGGCCGCATTAAGCTGTAACCTAATAAGGCCACATACAAGACACTTCAATTAGATGTACATACGAGGCATATACAGAAAGTAAGTGTACTGAATTTTTGTAGGTTACAATTTTTTTTATTTAAACAAAAAAATTAGGTGGTTACCGTAGTACATATGTAAGCTATTTTTCGACATAGTCGCCATTCCTCTCAATGCAGGTGGTGAAGCGGGGTATCAACTTTTTGATGCCTTCCGCGAAGTAGTTTCCCGCCAACCCCTCCATCCACTTCTCCACCTCCTCCTTTACCTCCTCCTTTACCTCCTCGTCGGTTGAAAACCTTTTTCCACCCATGTGCAGATTCAGGGAGGTAAAGAGATAGTAATCTGAAGGTGCTAGGTCAGGGGAATGCGCGGGATGGTTCAGGACATCCCTTTAAACGAGGCGAGCAGTTCCTTCGTGGCGTTGGCCGTGTGTGGTCTGGCATTGTCGTGAAGCAGGCAGACTCCCTTTGTCAGCATGCCTCTCCTCTTGTTCTGAATCACCCTCCGCAATTTTTTTAGGGTCTCACAGTATCTTGTAGAGTTGATGGTCTCCCCTTGAGGCATATATTCAATTAAAATTATGCCTTGACAGTCCCAAAACATGGATGCCATGATTTTCTTGGCTGAAATTGTGGTTTTGAACTTTTGGCGGAGGGTGAAGAGGTGTGACGCCACTGTTGAGACTGCCTTTTGGTTTCAGGCGTGTAGTGTGCTGCCCAAGTTTCATCTCCAGTAACGATGGAGCGGAGAAATTCATCTCCATGGAGTTTGCAGCGCCTCAAAAACTCTTGCCCGGCCTCCACTCGATTCAACTTGGCGGGAGATTCGATTGACATTTTTCACGAAACGTGTTGTCGCGTCGACAATTCTCAACGTACTGACCTCGAACCGGTCTCGTTGCGGAGGGGAAGGGTCAGGCTACACGGAAGTGTAGCCAACATATCGAAAATAAAATCCATCCGGTCGTGAGAGTCTCAGTACACTTACTTTCTGGATATGCCTCGTACTTCAAAATGTACATAATTTTGTAAAAATCTAACTTTTATGTGCTAACTTAAAAAACTGATGCATTAAGTAGGGTGATCATTAAGACCGAGGCCACACCAAAATGCTTCGTTAGGTGCTAAGCTAGATTTTACGTGACTCGTATACTAGGTGACTTCATGCCTGGCCACACCAAAGTCCTATGCACAAATTTATTTTCATTTGATTTCAAACCATAGTCTGAGGCCACACCACAGAGCTTTGTTAGATGCTAAGCTAGGTTTTACGTGACTCATACTATGCATGGCCTGACTTCATGCATGGCCACACCAAAGTGCTACGCACAAATTCATTTGACATTCGGGAGCGGTTGAGTCAACACACGATGCCACTCTCAAAACTAACCAATTTCATTACAACTTACCATCTTTATTTACTTTCTGTGCAACTTCATTCCAAAGTGATTTTATTGCAGGTACATTTTTGTATAATTTGCTCGATGGGTTCTACAAAAGCTCCCTTTTATACACAACGGTCATTAAAACTTCCGCCATCTTGTAAATTAACCGACACGTCTGTTCGCTAAGAGATTCACTCGATGACTAATCGTTATGCAACGTGGCGCAAAGCGTGCAGTGGGGGCACTGCGATAGTATACAGTACATTGGTTCGCTAGGATATGTCGCCTAACTCGCAGCATAGTTCTAAGCATTAAGCGAGGCTCTTATCTGTGTGGCCGAGGCCTAAAAGATAATCCAATTGGGCAACTTCTGATATTATAATTATAATAATAGCATCACAAGAAAAACAATGCATTGATGAACTTGGAAATTTCTATTTTTCTCCCAAAGCGTGGTATATTTGTAATTGTTTTTGATCCTAATATTTTGTAGAACTAAACATTATTTTTTATTATTTCTACTAGTCCTTTTGGATATTTTTTTAATACGGTTTTACTGAGATTAAGAAATTCAATTTAATATTTCAGAGGTGTAAAAGCTTTAAAAATTATTTACAAAGTTCTAATGATATTGCTAAAATACTTAACCCTTTCTGTCTTGTGATGTGTAACTAGTACACATTGCTTCTAAAAACTTTAATATCTCTATAAATATAATAAATACTGGGTTCAGATTTTAGATATTCCTCCATAATACATTTACGCATTGAGTGAAAAATATAATATTAATAATAATTAGCACTTATCGGCCACATCAGAGATATTTTGTGAAAATCGGGAATAAATTCACCAATACAATCAAACGTGTGCCAGTGTGTGACGTAGGTATATTCATTCTAAAAAACCGCTGTGGGTGAAAGAAGCAACGCTATTCACGTCTCACTCTCACTCTACTTCGGTATATGGGAACGTAGGAAATAGAATCTCAGTTTGCAGTTGTGTTTCTTCCTTCGAGGTATAACTTTCACAGTGTTAGTGTTTCGAGTCCCGTCTCAGTAGCTCGCGGGCATCCATATGAAGTGGTCTCTGCGCCCGTTTTGTGAACGTCAGCTGATGTTTTTTCATGTTGTCAGCAATTAAATTTTAATTTTTATCACTTTTGATTTAATTAATTTAACCCTACAGTGCGCAATGATGCACATGTGAATGAACTAAAGTTTTTCTACATATTTTTGTGTTGAGTGGTATAAACAACGACTCACGCGCTGTCACTAATATGATATAATAATCTCCATGCTTTAAAACCACATAGGTTTAATAGGAAACTGTTTTACCGGTCAATTTGGCAGTTGAAGTTTGACTTGTTGCGCGTAGATGACTTTTGTGATTTGTTCCAGTTTGAAATCAAATTACTTTATTATTGGTGATCAAGGTAATCTTATTTTTTTTTATTTTATTCTTTAGTACATATGTGTAAAATAAGTTAAGTAAAATATATAATTTCATTTATATAATTATATCATATAGTTAACTTACAAATGCGCAGTGATTCATATATGAAACATACTCTTTTTTTTTAAATATAAATATATAAAAACAAAAAAAAAAGTTTTATTGTATTTTTCATGTTCCAGTACATATTTAATGCATAAATATATTTTTATTTTTGAAATTTTAAAAAATCGCGCATTGTAGAGTTAAGCGATTGTCTATGAATATTCTTATTTTTCCGATTTTAAATCACTCATTTTTACATGTGTATTGAAGTGTATTGAATACACAGCACCGGAACACGTTGATTTTTTTAGCACCGGAAGGAAGGGAAAGGTTAACATTGATCTTCGGAGATTAACTGTTCAAAGACAACTTGACCCGTGTATCTATCTGTATTGAATTTTAAGAGTTGTAGAATTTTTTGCAATGTACAAGTAACACAGGGTAGACATTCTCTACAAATAGAGAAGAAAAGACATTAATCATTTATTTATTTTCTATTTTTTTATGGTGAACCATCAAGTTTTTAGGGACATCAGCCTCCTCTGCAGAAACTGGCTTAAATTTTACTTTCAATTATTTATTACTGCTTAATAATAATTTTACGTTTATTTTCCTTCATTTTTATATCCTTTTTGTGTAAAAATGTCCAAGACATGTATAAAGTGTATTAAGTTTACTAAAATATAGTGGAATTGTTTTAAGATTAATTATTCAATGGTGGTTTATGTATATTATTGTTTTGAAAATAAGTTATTTTATGTATATTATTGTTTTGAAAATAAGTTATTTTATGTATATTATTGTTTTGAAAATTATATTAATTAATTTTGTATATTTATATATAGTTAAATAAAGTGATTTCCAAATTATTATAAGTATTTTCATTTGATTTCAAACCATAAGGCCGAGGCCACACCAAAGTGCTTCGTTAGGTGCTAAGCTAGGTTTTACGTGACTAGGTGACTTCATGCATGGCCACACCAGAGTGCTACGCACAAATTCATTTAACAGTTGGGAGCGGTTGAGTCAACACACGATCTCACTCTCAAAACTAACCAATTTCATTACAGCTTACCATCTTTATTTACTTCCTGTGCAACTTCATTCCAAAGTGATTTTATTACAGGTACATTTTTGTATAATTTTCTCGATGGGTTCTATAAAGGCTCCCTTTTATACACAGCTGTTATTAAAACTTCCGCCTTCTTGTAAAATCACAGTGACACAATAAAATTAACCAACACGTCTGTTCGCTAAGAGATTCACTCGGTGACTAATCATCATGTAGTGTGGCGTGTGCAGTGTGGCCATTGCGATAGTATGCGGTACGTTGGTTCGCTAGGATATGTCGCCTAACTTGCAGCGTAGCTCTAAGCATCAAGCGAGGCTCCTAACTGTGTGGCCGAGGCCTTAATGTTTAACGTTTATTACTCTAAGATGTTTTGGCCACGTGGAACGAATGGAAAGACTAACAAAACAAATACACATTGCAAATGTGAGTGGAAGGTGTAATAGAGGAAGACGACCAAGAACAATGTGGTTGGATCAAGTATTTTTTTAAAAGAAAGAAATGTAAAAATTCAGACAAATTGCAGGTGTTGTATGAGAAGAAAATACTTGTTTCGTAATAGAAGAGTCTGGCAGTCTGTATTCTCTGCCTACTCCAATAGGGAAACAGCATGATGGTATGTATAGGGTCTTTCAAATTGGGCGGTTTTTTTAATTCTTGGATAAGACAGGTGGCGTCGTGAACTTGCCTGGGTCTTGTGACATTTGAGAAGTGTAATGTATGACATTTATAAAAATAGAGTCGTATACAATACAACAACGCGTTCAAATTATTGAATTATTTTATGTATTGGAATCTCCGGAAACAGTTATGTTAATTGGCCACCAAGATGTTATGTTAAGTTATGTTAATTGGACACCGTTGGACTATTTTCTCTGGGCTTTACGTGAAAATCCAGGTCTATAAGAATGACTCGCGATCAATTCCTGAGCTGAAGGACAAAATTATTTGCGTTATTGGTGAGTTAGAACGGTAATTATGCCAAAATGTCATCGAAAATTTTGACAAGAGTGGACATCTGTGGAGCTGCAAGAGGTGGACATTTGGCGGATATTGTTTCTTTGTGTTTAAATGTCATACATTATACTTCAATGACCAATAAAAAGTTATTTGAAATCAAAGCAAATTGTGTTTTATTATAGAATTAAAAAAAATTGAATAAAAAAAACTGCTCAATTTGAAAGATCCTTTATGTAATAAAAGTGTAATAAAATAAATCTCTTACAACTTAATTATTTTATTGTGTAAATTATATTGGAATATTACAGGATTTTTTTGACTAAGGGAGAAAAGGTTAAAAATAAAACAAAATATTTTTAGTGATTTTTATTTCAAAATTGGTTCTTAACAAAAACAGGTCAATAATATACATTACCAATGGACGTATAATATATATATGCAGTAAAGATCTGGTCCACATTCTGCCTATTTTGAATTGCTTGTTAGGCTTATAAACAGCGAAACAGTTTTAAAGATAAGCGAAACAGTTCTAAAACTAAAGACTTGGATGATTAGCGAAACGGTTTTTAAATTAAAAACTGTTACATGATAAGCGAAACAGTTTTAAAATGAAAGACTTAGATGATAAGCGAAACAGTTCTAAAATTAAATACTTAGATGATAAACTAAACAGTTCTAAAATTAAAGACTTAGATGATAAACGAAACAGTTCTAAAATTAAAGACTTGGATGATTAGCGAAACAGTTTTTTAATTAAAGACTGTTAGATGATAAGCGAAACAGTTCTAAAATTAAAGACTTGGATGATAAACGAAATAGTTCTAAAATTAAAGACTTGTATGATTAGCAAAACAGTTTTTAAATTAAAGACTGTTACATGATAAGCAAAACAGCTTTAAAATTAAAGACTGTTAGATGATAAGCGAAACAGTTCTAAAATTAAAGACTTAGATGATAAACGAAACAGTTCTAAAATTAAAGACTTGGATGATTAGCGAAACAGTTTTTAAATTAAAGACTGTTACATGATAAGCGAAACAGTTTTAAAATTAAAGACTGTTACATGATAAGCGAAACAGTTCTAAAATTAAATACTTAGATGATAAACTAAACAGTTCTAAAATTAAAGACTTGGATGATTAGCGAAACAGTTTTTAAATTAAAGACTGTTACATGATAAGCGAAACAGTTTTAAAATGAAAGACTGTTAGATGATAAGCGAAACAGTTCTAAAATTAAAGACTTGGATGATAAACGAAACAGTTCTAAAATTAAAGACTTGGATGATTAGCGAAACAGTTTTTAAATTAAAGACTGTTACATGATAAGCGAAACAGTTTTAAAATGAAAGACTGTTAGATGATAAGCGAAACAGTTCTAAAATTAAAGACTTGGATGATTAGCGAAACAGTTTTTAAATTAAAGACTGTTACATGATAAGCGAAACAGTTTTAAAATTAAAGACTGTTAGACAATATGGAAAGTAGTTTCGTATTTCTCGGATATATGTCGTTAGGATAAAATTTTCATTACTAAATTGATTCCGAACATGATGAATGTGTATTACTATGAAAGATAATAATTTAACACATTTTTTCACCTTAATTGCTAGAGCAGTGTTTTGTGACATCATTTTGAATATGGAAAAAAGTTGTTTTTTTTTTTAAATATGACACTAACCAAAAAAAGATATGTGGAGAAAACATGGGTTGTGTTTTGATAAGAAAAAAATTGTGGAATATATGTACAGTAGAGCATCGATTTTCCGAATTCCAATCGACCGAAAGTTCAAATTTGTGACCGCTAGTATAAAAATTCAATTTTATGAAAACTTATCGTGTTTTATAGTATGTATAGAATTTCAAATTGCTGTGGCGCTGCAGCGTTTTCCCTCTACTGGCCTACGTGAGAAACCTCGCGTCATTAGTGGCGTGTGAGCCATCACTTGTGACGATTGATTATCTAAAAAATCAATTATCTGAACAACCCAGTCCCAAATTGTTTCGGATGATCGATGCTCTACTGTAGCAGTACTACATTTATTGATATATCCAATATTGTATTGTATTACAATTCATGACATACAGTATAACTTAGCGGGCTTATTGTCATGTGCAAATTTCTTTCAACCAACTTGAAAGATATTAAAGAGGTCTGAAGTAAAAACCAGACTAAAATATTAAAAAAAAAAAAAATAGGTGTCAACGGGAATGGAACCTGTTCACCGCTCCTCTTTCTTTACGTCGTCCTTTACTGTCCATGCAGTGAGACTCTGGAATCAGTTACAAACCAATATAAGACTCGCTCCGTCCTTGGCATGCTTTAAGAAGCCACTGAAAAACCTCTTAATTTCTAGTCAGATAGCTGTTCAAATATATTTTCTCCGCCATTTTTTTGAGATTTATATTCAATTTCAGGACATGTTTACGTATGTACATACTATTTTGCTATCAATAAATCTATATTTATTTATTTAAATATTTTTAACATACAATATGTCAACGGCACTGTTAAAAATATCCTTAACTGTCCCACCGCCCCCTATTATCTCGCAGATAATTTTCAGCGTCTTAACAATCATGGATTAGCGCTACGCTCAAACAGAGATTATTTATTGGCCTTTCCAGTTCACCGCTCCTCTTTCTTTACGTCATCCTTTACTGTCCATGCAGTGAGACTCTGGAATCAGTTACAAACCAATATACCATAAGACTCGCTCCGTCCTTGGCATGCTTTAAGAAGCGACTGAAAAACCTTAATTTCTAGTCAGTAAAATAACGTGTTTCATTCCTGATTTTTGTTTCCCTTTCCTCTCCACCATCCCTTCCTTTCCTTTTGATTGATGATATCTCACTTTATATGAACAATAATGATCGGGTGATTGTCCGTCTTTGTGGGGTTCGTGGGCATGTGTTCACGTATATGTTTATGGATTTCGTGGGGATGGATAGTCATTTGAATGATTTACGCGACCACGTAACTTGTTTCATTTACTTTTGTCTGGTTGGTTGGGCCGCCTGGCAATAAGCCCGCCAGATTGTATTTGCAATAAAAGTGTTAAATGAAATGAATGAACCTGTAACCTCCGGGCTGGAAGACATGTGTAAATAGGTAAAGTGTGAATTGAACATTTTCTGTATATATATTTATATGTCCACTTGAAGTATTAATAAACAGCCAAAGGTGCATTCAGATTAGATCTTTATAATATAATATTTGCTTAGGAAAAAAAAAACATTATAATAAAATTGGGTAAAAATGTTCTTAAGGTTCTAAAATATTTATTGCTTCTTATTTTTTAATAATGATTGCTTTTATTTACATTATTTGTTATCTAAATTCCCTAAAATTAATAAAATTCCATACGCGCTGCAGTATTAATTTTTCTCTAAAATGAAACCTAACTTTTTTTATGAATATAGTATATACCTCGTAGTTTTTGTTCCTCGCAACAATTTCTATTTACACGTAAACTTAAAAAGTTCTAGTCTAATTGACAAGTTGATGATTTTTGAAAAAAAAAAACACTTGTAAGTCTTTCCGATAGTTTTAAAATTGATATCTGTAATATTAGAAATCTGTAATATTTAAAATCTGTAATAGTTGAAATCTGTAATATTTGAAATCTGTAATATTTAAAATCTGTAATATTTGAAATATGTAATATTTGAAATCTGTAATATTTGAAATCTGTAATATTTGAAATTCAAGGGAAAATATTGGAAAGAAATTAAAGATTTTTTAAATTTTATGTTTTCTTGAAAAAGTTGTTATATACTTTTAAAAAGCTGTTAAATGTGAAAGTTGTACAAAATAATTGTTAGGAGAGTTGTATAAATTGTATTGTATAGGCAGCCCTCGACTTTCCTTTATTAATTTTTTTGTAAAATTTGCTATTTCATACAACAAATATATTAATAAATTGTTTTAATCTCATTCAGAACATCTGTCAAAGTAAGACCTTATTAACCCTGAGAGCGCTACGAGAAAAAAATATAATTGTCTATCTAGTGCTGAGATATATTTACGATTCGGACATTCGTGATAAATATTTATTTTAAACAACAAAAAAACAAAAAACAAATATTTTTACAACATAAATATATTTTAGAATATGTACCCTTGTATTCTAAATGAATGATATTCATTTAGAATACAAGGGTAGAACAAATTTCTTCCCCTGCTATAGCAGTGCGCCGATCTCTCAGGGTTAAACTACAAACATTTGTATAGACGGCACCCCTAGGCAGTTTGCAACTTGCGCCCTCTCTCCAATACATAATTTAAAGAATGTTTATTCTTTCCATTTCGTATGACCTCTGATAATTCAGGTCACAACAAATCACTACAGTTTACATCTTGAATTCTTCTCTGCAAATACATATACAATGCCACTGAAGTACTTATTCACTGTTATGTCTGATTCTATTGAAAATATGGTCAATACATTGTTTCAAAAATGAAAACTTAGTTTCACAGAAATGTTTGTTAACCACTTGACAGTTTTAACCCGAGCGGGACTCGGGCAGGAATTTCTTTTTATACTGACGAGCCCGGGCAAATCTTGTTTCGGCTTATTCGGAGTGTTTCTCCTGAGCGTCGTTTTTGGAAGATCTTGTTTCAACTTGTTTTCTCCGAACGAAATATATTTTCGTATAGAATTTAGTAGTTCACAGTTCGTCATTGTGTTACGTCGCGTGTTAAAAATCTAACTGTTAAGTGGTTAATGGTGTTTATAAATAAAATAATGTAAATATTTGAATAAACAGTGGTTATCATTAGATTTTAAATTGGAACTGTAGTGAACATATTCTTCCACAAAGCGATCAACGAAATCATTCTTGTACATATTTTTACAACCTATTTACGAATTTTTGGGTGCCCCCATTGGATTGGTGCCCATAGGTCAGGGGTCGGCAAACTTTCTAGTGAGAAGAGCCAAATATTAAGTAAACGGAATCTCAAAATTTTCGTAGAGCCGCAACATAAATTTTCACTGTAGCTATATAATTATTAATGACAAAAAAAAGCGAGATAAAATCAAGATTTTAATTTAAAACTCAAATTCACGATACAGATGTAGGCTACTTAGAAGAATAGACTATTATATCATATATGGGAGTTATAAGCTTCAGTAGATCAGTGCAAGACTTATTGAACAAGAAAACTTAAATAACTAAACACTAATAAAACACTTTTTGGGTTTTGTAAAGTCTACTAGTTAGAACGGTGACCTTACATCACTTTGCTATGTCTGGCAAGTAACTATTTGTTTTCAATTTTAGGCATGATTGTAAATTATTGTCGGTTAATGTACTTCTTTACTTATTTTTTATTTTATTCATGGAAGATAATGTTTGTTTGCATAAATAGGAGAGACAAAGATTGTGAGAATGGCAAATGCTAGTTTTTTTATTGTGTCATACGTTCCAGGCAAACTATTCCATGTATCAAATATAATTGTTTCTATTTTAGGCATTTGTTTCGCCGCTGTCCACTTATGCTGATCAAATTGGAATTCTCTCTTTCGAGCTCTTCCAAGCGGCTGGTCAGATTTGTGAATTTGCTGCTCCACAGTTGCTTGCCTCGGTGAAGTTAGAATTGAAGAGTCACAAATGCCTATGAAAAGAAACGCATGCATCTCGCGAGCCGCGATTTGCCGACAGTAAACACTTAGATTTTCCTATTAGCAAACTTGGCTCTGCCTACAAGAGATAAATAGGATACAAACTGAAACAAAAGGAGCTAATAATAAACAATTCATTGTTAAGAATTTGACTATCAAGAAAATGAATAAATTCTTTACGCATCTTGACATATTTTTGAATATCATAATAGAATTTGATCCCGATGGAGAGCATATATCACAAGTAAGTAAGGCAATTTATAGAGTCCCAGCATGGTATAGAATTATCAAGAAAAGAAAATGAAGGGTAATATTTGACTATCTCTTTTACGTTTCTAAGTTTCCTATAAAGAAAACAACTGATAGTATTTTTAATAAATTTCATTCACTTAACCCTTTGAACTCGAGAGCTTTTTGTCATGTGCTTACCGCCAACTTAAAGCATTTTTTAAGAAGAAAAAAAAAAACATTTACGTTGAAATATAATAAAATTTATAAAAATAAAAAAAACCTTTTTTTTTATTTTGTTTTGGTAAAATAGGTATGTAAGGAATAGAATGGATATGAAAATTGATTATTTGAAGTTTCTCATTGTATGATATTTTACATAACAATCCGCAACGCGAAGTCCATGTTTACTTTCGCAATATAATCGTGTTTCTTTTCTTTCACCCGGAATTTTTCTATTGGAACATACTTCGCAGTCCTTCTTAGTTCCAGAACGTAGAATATGCAATTTATTTAGTCGGTCTTCTGTAGGGAGAGTAGCGGAGCGTCGTCGAAATGGAGTATCTCCTCGATAATCTCCTACTGATTGATCAATCAATCATTTTACAAATTTCGTAACTTATTATTACTTAATTGTACTAATATGATCCTTGGTTAATTGGTTCACTGCCACGAGCGTGTTGACGCGCTCTCCGATTCAGTGCTCGGCAGGCCGGCCATACAAAATGAACGCGTAAACGCGCTCTCCTTTGAGCTTGTCGCAAGCCAATATCAAATCCAATTGTAATAATTTATAAATTATAACACATAGTGACATCTATTGGAATGGTCAGGAAATACTTAAATATTACAATTTACCGATATTATCGAAGTTACAGTCATTTTTCTAAAAGCTTTCACTGACAGTCAATACGTGTCTCTGATACAGGGTTACCGACTACAGTTTTTTGCGACGTAATTGCAATGATTTATAATGACTTCGTTTGTAGTTTTGTTCAGTTGTTGATTTTTAACTTTTGTGCGTTATTTTTGTTAATTTTTCAAAGTATTTATTTACAAAGTGTGTTTTCATGTATTCTTTGGTTATTGGCGGTAGTTTTGCGGCATAATACGACGTTTATATAGACTTTACGGTTTTATTTTATAGTTTATTTACCTTTTGTGCTTTAATATACATCATACAGATAATTTGTTGATTTTAGTTTACAAAGTATATTATATTCAACTATATTTATAAGTAAACGTGTTTTCTGTGTCAAGTTGTGACAACCCTGACATTTTGTGAATATTTAAACTGTGTTTTTCTGAGTGAACGGCAGCTCAAACGCCCCACGGTGTATATATTTAGTAAGTTTTCGTAATATCCTTTACATCTGTATACAAAAAATATAAATTTTTTAGGTTTTATTTTTGTTGAAAATATCCCGGCCTGCTGGGTACGGCCATACTAATAACTTCCGGCACTAAAAGGGTTAAATAATATTGAAAACTGAAAAACCTGAAATCTGAAACTGAAAAATATTGAGAAATTAGAGTTTGTTTTCTTGGCGCCATAGCGGCGACATTGAGTAATACGGCATACGGCATGCATGCTGCCTTTATTGTGGCATTCGATTGTAAAGGGTTAATTATGAATACATCTTAATAACAAGTTGAGTGTTTTTATTTTGCATCCATGAATATTATACCTATGTTTTCATTTTAAAATAAATATTTCAAAACACACCTTTCTATGTTTTTTTGTATAAAATTTTCAAGAACCAATTATGTACGAATGTCGAGGACTGCCTGTATTGTATAACTTAAAAATTCTTTCAATCAATTTTCTTCTTTTATTTTGCCTTATCCCATTCATTTGGGATCGGATGCTCGGACCTTTTTTCCATCTCTTTCGATCTCGCCAATCATTTGGGGATATCCTCCTCTACTTCTTTATATAGGCTCTTCTTGTGTTCTTCCTCTGTATCTATTTGAGAGTTCCTAATTCATGGATGTCTTCATTGTAGACTCTTCATCCCGCCGTTGCACATGCCCATACTGGGCTTTACTATTGGTGCCACTTTAATTGTTCTGCAAATTAGTTTATTTTGGACCTTATCCAATCTAGTGACCACTGTAGCATTCGCATCTCCGCAACATGAAACGGTTATTCCTCTTTGCTCTGTTCTATGTAGTATAGCAAATTCTTTGTATGTTAACCAGAAAGTTATTGAAAGGCTTTGTCTTGGGCCATTTTTTCAAGTTCCAAAAACCATACTTAGACCCTTTATTCGGGTTCCATTAGGAATCAAACCTGAAACTTTCGGGCTGGGAATCAATGTTAAGTAGGTTATCAGCATTTGAAATGACATTGAATATACTGGTTTTGAAATTAAAATTCATTCAAAAATATTTGCAGCCGTCATTTTGATGACTAAACCGGATGGTAACATGTATATTTTTTCTTCTTAAACTATTTGTTTCTCCCATCAAAATTTTAGCACCATTCACATTAAGTTTTTATAAATAAAAACAGCAACAATATTTTTAATTGCAAAATTAAATAATAATCAAACAGCGAGACCATATTCCCAATTAACCGTGGTCATACTGTTAGGTGCTCATGGAATATTTTTGCAGTGGGCTTCTGAGAGTTGCTTGCAGAATGTCTTAGTTTAGCACTCCTATAGTATACGCAAGGTTTGCGTAGAATTTTTTCGACAGTGTGTCAAGTCAGCTGTTGGGTCGTTAGCCTGCATATCTTTTAACATTGGTTGTAGTTTCTGCATGCAAGTTCTTGGAATGACTGGATATGTGAGAATCCAGCCTTATATAACTGTTTAAAAGTTTAAGGATCTAAAAATTCATTTGCTCTCGACTAGATTAGAATTAGGTGAATATTTTACATATCTACATGGTATGGGATTATTTACATTACATTAGTTATTGTAAGGTCTCTGTTGATTCAATATATGGCAGTTGGCTCAAGTTGGATCGCCAGAAGTGTTGACGCAATGCATAAAACAATGATTTTCACAGCTGGGGCAACTGAAAATTGAAAAAAAAATTCTTTTTTATAATGTGTCAAAAAATACTTTCAAAATAGGATTAAATTTATATCTAATGTAAGGTTGATTGGAACTCGGTTGACTCAGTTTGTATAATCAGATATTTTTCATCGATATTATAAGTGCTTATAAAAACTATAATTTTACATATTCATTGTGATTTGTTTTATCAAACACTGTTTATTTCACTTTTTGTAATGGTTTATAACCCTACCGGTTTCAAGGTTTTCACCTCATCATCAGGGGTGCACAAACAAGACTGAATTCTGTTCGAACTGGTACCGAGATACACACTTCTAACGGTTGGGGACATTTGGGATGGGGACTGAGGACTGAGGGAGGCATGGGACGATCTCGGCCAGCAGCGGAGAGATTCTCGGTATATATGTGTTTTCCAGATGTTCACCTCGATGCATTGACTTAGAAATTTCTAGGGCCTCTAATCTGTCCAATTTATTTCCGTTACTACTGATATGTAAAAATTTGGCATCATCGATAGAAAATGTATGGTGACAGAATAAATTAGAGGATGACTAATTAATAAAATGCCTGTGCGATAAAAACCATCCGGTCTTGACTCGAGGAATTATATCTGCAATTCGACGATACCAACCATATCTGCAATTCGACGTCATTATTGAAAGAAAAACCATCGACGAGCTGTCCTTTCATTCATAGCAGCAAGCAGCTTTGGCAGCTTTATGCCCTCGATTGAACAGCAACAGAAGGTGTCGAAAATGCTCACTTTCGTCTACTTGACATTCCATTTTGAAGGCTTGTAATCAAATAAAATAATATACGTGACGTAAAAGCAAACACAATATCTTGTAGAGTAGAAAATTTTCTTTCGAATGACGTATAACCTTTACCATTTTGTTTTACTTTTGGTGCTCATTTTTTAATTTGGAAAAAACGGACACAACTTATGTTAACACCTAATAAATTATATTTACCCTGAATGGCGGTTGAATTTCCACTTTCTGGTCTTGCACTGTAGGAGTCGATTTCATCGAGGAATTGATAAGTGGCTTTGAACCCTGTTCCATCCAGTCTGTCATTCGACCTGAACGTGACCCTGAAGAACTTTCGGTCAGACTCGATGTGGAACTCCTTCAGTTGCCCGCAGTGTCTGTTGTATTTCCTATCTCTTGCCATAAAATTAGAAAATTCTACATAATCACTAGCTGATATTGCTTCACATCTGAAAAATAAAATAGATTCATCATGTTTTTTAAAAATTATAATAAAAAGCATAAAGAATGGTATAAAACAAGTTATTCCTTTTTTTTTCAAATAAGCAAAACTAAAATAATATCGCCATAAACTGAAATTTTTCAATTTTAATTAGTTTGCCTTCATAAGTAATAAAAACAATATTATACGTGGATCGTCCAGAAAGTAAAGAACGTTTTGGCATAACTAAATAAAATTGAAAGATATCAACACAAAACTTTATTTACAAAGTCACAGTGCCCTACTCTATTTTTCAATGAAGTCGCCACAGCTGTCAAGGCACTTATTGTAACGTGGAACCAATTTTTCAATTCAAACTGTTATGCTCTTCTACCGCCAAAGATTTGAGCCAGGATGTCACTTCTTATTTGAGGTCTTCATCGTTTGCGAACTGTTTTCCACCCAAAAATTCCTTTAGTTTCGAGAATAAGTGAAAATCACTTGGTGCCAAGTCAGGGCTGTAAGAAGGATGTCCAAAAATTTCCCACTTAAAACATGGAAGTTCTCGCTGTGTTTGTGCTGATGCATGAGGCCGCGCATTGTCATGAATCAAAACCACCTTTCCTGACAACATTCCACGTCTCTTGTTTTGGATGGCGCATCTAAGTCGTTGAAGAGTTTCACAATAGGCCTCTGAATTTATTGTATCCTCTTGGCATAAACTCCATGTGAATAATTGCTCTGGTGCATATAAATAACAAGGTGCTCTGTCACTATTTCATGTAGGAGCGATCGTGAAATTTGTGGGAAAGATTAATGTACTGTGCTTAAAGTTGCCTATAAATTTCGATAGGCCGAACATTTTGTGCATTCAGAAAACGAATGACACTATGCACTTCACATTTGGCGGGATTTTCGATGGGCGCAGCCATTTTGAAAGGTTACAGAAAAAAAAATGCACGACCATTCAGCAACAAAACTCGGCTCGCACTGAAGCGAGGGAAGGAGCTAACTGGCGCGCATACGATCGTGGTGGTGGGGGTGCGCAATCATTCTTTACTTTCTGGACGCGCCTAGTATAAAAGGTTAATATTATATTTCATCTTGAAATTCAAACAATAGGTGTTGAGCAACTTATGAAAGGTTTAATTTAATAAATTTAAAATTATTCCTCTTCTAAGTTTGATCTTCACATGAAGTGTGTCTTCTCCAACTGGGTCACAGCATCCGGTGTTAGTTTGTGTAGCTCCTGAATGCCTCCAGAGAATGCATACATATGTTGTTTATAGTTAAGGCATTAACGTTGTGGAGGTTTAAAGACATTGTAATTTATTTTTAACAAACACTGTTTATTCCACTTTTTTTTTTTTTTTTTAAATAAACAGTGTTTGTTAAAAATAAATTACAATGCATACATACGCAGTTAATGGGCAGTTGCATACAATATGGTCCATGCTCTGGATTTCCTGCACTCACAGAAAGGTAACTCCACTTGTGCGTATCATAAGCAATAGTGCAGCCGTATTAAGACCTACCTAGCACCATGAGATGACTCCTCCTTGATATTCTTCTGTATGAGTTATAATTAATCAGACCAAAATTATGTAACATGAGAAATTCATACAATATGGAGAATTGAAAAAATCACCTGTCTCTGTCTGGGCCATATTGAATGCAGTGCTGAAAGAGGATCCATTTATCATCTTTATTCGATCTGTCCATCTCATAGTATACCTTCCTCTTGCTTACCTTCCCTCAACTATCCCCGCAATCACCAGCTTCTCCAGACTTTTATCATTCTTTCAAGCAACATGCCTTATGTACGTTAGGATTCTTTTTGAGCATGTTGTAGAAAGCTTTTCAATTATCTCTAATTCTTGGATGATAGAAATGTTGGTGCACCTTGAGGAGGATGGAGAATTCAGCTCCAAACTCACATCTTGAAGGCATCTATCATGTTTCTTTCATTCTTTCTCATTCTTTATCATTGTTCATTCTTTATCATTGTTAATTCTTTCTCATTGTTCATTCATTCTCACTGTTCATTCTATCTTATTGTTCATTCTTTCTCACTATTCATTATTTCTCATTGTTCATTCTTTCTCGTTGTCTATTCTTTCTCATTGTCCATTATTTCTCACTGTTCATTCTTTCTCATTGTTCATTCTTTCTTATTGTTCATTCTTTCTTTATGTTCATTATTTCTCATTGTTATATGAATGTTTACAGTACATGTATTCGAAGAAGAGAATAATCATTCCTAGTATTCTTCCATATGAATAATTATAATTAATCAGACCCGTATTATATACCAAGAGAAAACCATACACTACAGAGATTTGAAAAAAAAAATGAAGCGTAGAGAAATAAAACATGAAAAACGTTGATTTCAAGTGATCAGATATGTGTCAAGAAACAAACTCTTTAAAGAGTCCTCTTGGTAAAATAAAAGAAGTCTAATAATATAAAATAATATTAAAAAAAATATATTCTCACGGTAACACTCCTTCGACATCAAAGTACGTGAAGTGCAGATGCACCTTCTCTCGCTGGGTACCGTGGAAGAAATAGTGACACTCGGTGTCCCGTGGGTACGGGCCCGGGAAGTTGGGCGAGCTAAGGCTGCCGTTCCTCGCTTCGCTGCTGTTATACACAAAGGCACACGGAAACTCGGATAGCTGCTTGCCACTTGTTATTCCAAAATCTGAAATAATAAGATGCAAATTAATATTCCTTGTATCGATTCCATTTAAAGATTGTTTTGTCGACAGCTGTGGTCTAACGGTTAGCATTAACGCTAAGCAAGTGAACATCCCAGGTTTGATTCTTGGCAAATTCACTTCCTGACTCTTAGACTGTTTTAAATATTTATTCGTTTTTTTTCTGTAGCATATATGCTGCGTATCATAAATTCTTATGGTGCTATTAAGCAACATGAAATATAACTATATAAAACTCTGACTAATGAAAGACTTTGCAGATTAAACCTGCGGAGCAAATTGGAAGTATAGTCTCCTTGATATTAGAACTTTGTGTTTTATGTGTCAACATTATGTATTTGCTGAAGTGCAACAGCTTGCACAAAATAAACCAATACACTCATAGGCATCTTCCATCCACATAATAGCTGACAATCATACTCGATCACGAGGAACAGCCTATCGTATTGTATTGTGAAATTGTTTGGTCCTATCGTATTGTATTGTGAAGTTGTTTGGTCCTATCGTATTGTATTGAGAAGTTGTTTGGTCCTATCGTATTGTATTGTGAAGTGGTTTCGTCCTATCGTATTGTATTGTGAAGTGGTTTGGTCCTATCGTATTGTATTATGAAGTGGTTTTCCTATCATATTGCATTGTGAAGTTGTTTGGTCCTATCGTATTGTATTGTGAAGTTGTTTGGTCCTATCGTATTGTATTGTGAAGTTGTTTGGTCTTATCATATTGTATTGTGAAGTTGTTTGGTATATCTTTGGTTTTGGTCCTTTCTGACACTGTTATTTATAATAAAGGCATTAGCACTGTGGAGGTTTAAGGATATTGTAATTTGTTTTCCCCAACACTGTTTATTCCACTTTATATATAATGGCCCTACCGGTTTCAAGGTTTTCACCTCATCATCAGGGGAGCACAAACAAACAAAAAGGAGAGTTATACCTTCATAAAGTGGAATAAACAGTGTTGTAATAAAAAAATTACAATATGTATTTATTTATCATGCACTTGCACATATATTTAAGTTTTATATTTTTGCTACCAGAAATTTAGGTTTGATTTGTAAAGACTTTCTGCTTGTTAAAGTGCTATAGTTTGTAAACAATAAACCAATACAGTGTCTTCCATCCACAGGATGACTGATAATCATACATGGTCATGAGGGCTAGCATATCGCATATTTATATTTTCATTTCAACCTGTTATGGCTTGTTTTTATAACAAATAAATACTTTTATTAATAGAAGAAAAGCAATAGACTATAGACGATACAATGAGGGCCTTTGTAAAATGAAAATATAAATAAAAAAAAAAAAATCAGGCAGAAAACAAACTTTTATACTCTAGTTCTACCATTATTGATAGAGATAAGACATTTGTTTGTTTTTACTTAAATTTAAACAAATAAATTATTTGTTTTATTTTTGTAAAGTTTGATTTATCCAAGATGAGCTGGTTGGTTGTAAGAAATTACTGTACAGCAATAAGACTGTTACGTGTACCATGTTTAACCACGTACACAAAATAATACAAATAAATAAAGATGGTTGATGGCACTCCAATTTCAAATCGATTAAATCAATTTCAAAAAAGATAAAATCGACATGCGAGTTATAATTTCAACAATGAGTACGTTTTTTGTAAAGGGTCTTTCAAATAGGGTGTTTTTTTTTAATTCTTGGATAAAACAGAGATGGCGTCGCGAACTTGCCTGGGTCTTGTGACATTTGAGAATTATAATGTGACATTTATAAAAATTGAGTCGTATACAATACAACAACGCGTTCAAATTGTTGAATTATTTTATGTATTGTAATCTCCTGAAACGGTGATGAAAATTGGCCACCAAGATCATGTGAAAAGCGAGGTCTATAAGAATGAACCCCAATCAATTCCTGAGCAGAATTGACGAAATTATTCACGTTATTTGTGAGTTACTACCGCAATTATGCCAAAATGTCATCGAAAATTTTGACAAAAGAGTGGACATCTGTGGTGCTGCAAGAGGTGGACATTTGGCGCATATTATCATACATTATACTTCAATGAACAATAAAAAAAATGAAATCAAAGCAAATGTGATTTATTCAAAAATTAAAAAAAAAAAGGATTAAAAAAACCGTTCAATTTGAAAGACTCTTTATTTGTATAATCAATGTATAAAACAGTAAAAATCACTTACTTTCTGTAAAACTATACATAGCCTTAAATCCTCTAACATATCTGGAAGAATATATTCCCCGGAACTCCAGCATCATTCGAGGTCCATTGGACATGATTGGCTTAGGCACTGTGGAACCACAGAAAGAGTCTATCTTCTCCATCCTCCCATCTATATGTACAAAAGCTTGCAGAGCATCCACACTATCACACCTGGAATTTAAAAAAAACATAGATATGATATAACTCAGCGTTCTTCAACATTTTTATACCTGTGGACCGGGGAAAATAGGAGAAATATTTCGGGGAATGATTTTTTTAAATAAAATAGTTATTTTCAGCGTAATGCGTCGTAAATCTACAATTTACATTATTTGTGATGCTAACAGTTAACAAAGATTTCGAAGTTTCCGCAAAAATGTGTGTTTTACCACATTTTACGCGGAAATTCTAGAAAATTACTCACTTTTTGGTGATTTCGTCTGTAATCGATCCAATTGTGGTTAAAATGTATGTTTTTTCAAGAAAATAGTTATTTTAAGCATAATGTATCGTGAGTCTACATATTAAATATGACTTTATCTATAAAATGTGTATTTTAGGGCATATTCAGTGTTTTAATGATATAATATAGCGAAGAATAAGCCAAACCATCAAAAGGCAACGAATATTTCGAAGTTTGCGCAAATTGTTGTTAAAATCTATATTTTTTTCCAAGAAAATAGTCATTTTAAGCGTAATGCGTCGTAAATCTGCATATTAAATATGACTTAATCTATAAAACGTGTATTTTAGGGCCGAATCAATGTTTTAATAGTATAATATAGCGAACAATTAACCAAACCATCAAAAGGCAACGAATATTTCGAAGTTTGCGCAAATTGTGGTTAAAATCCATTTTTTTTTTCAAGAAAATAGTTATTTTAAGCGTAATGCGTTGTAAATCTACATATTAAATATGACTTAATCTATAAAACGTGTATTTCAGAGCCCAATCAATATTTTAATAGTATAATATATCGAACAATTAGCCAAACCATCAAAAGGCAACGAATATTTCGAAGTTTGCGCAAATTGTGGTTAAAATTCATGTTTTTTCAATAAAATAGTTATTTTAAGCGTAAGTCTACGTATTAAATATGACTTTATCTATAAAATTAGACACTTCTTGATGATTTTATTTGCTGTTTATTTTTGTTATTTGAGTATGTCTATCCGTAAGATGTGTAGGTATTTGAAGTCCCAAATCAATGTTTTATTGGTATAAAATAGCAAAGAATAAGCGAAACTATCAATATCCAAGTTTCCGCAAAAAATGTGTGTATTGTCACATTTTACGCTGAAATGCTAAAAAATTACATACTTTTCGATGGTTTCGTGTATAATTTTCATTCTTGACAAACTAGTTTTTAGACCCCATTCGACCTGTAAATAATGTCGTTACACTATCTTTCTTAAATAAAGTGCACTTGAGGCAATACTTTTAACGATTTACAAGACACATATTAGTTTTTTTTATGTATTGGGTGTTAACATAAGTTGTGTCCGTTTTTTTCCAAATTAAAAATGAGCACCAAAAGTAAAACAAAATGGTAAAGGTTATACGTCATTCGAAAGAAAATTTTCTGTTCTACAAGATATTGTGTTTGCTTTTACGTTACATATATTATTTTATTTGATTGCAAGCCTTCAAAATTGAATGTCAATTAGACGAAAGTGAGCATTTTCGACACCTCTTTCTGTTCGCGTTCAATCGAGGGAATAAAGCTCCCAAAGCTGCTCGCGATATTTGCGAAGTGTACGGGGAAGATGCTATGAATGAAAGGACAGCTCGTCGATGGTTATCGAAATAACAAAAATCAACGTTCGACAATTTTAATTGTTCAATGGTACAGCATTAGCTGTCTCTCCGCCTTTTAAGTGACCTTTCAGGCACGGTATGTCCTTTGGGGATTTTTCATGTTGCATTGTATACGATTCTATCTCTGTTTATCTGTATTGCTTTCTCTTCCTGCTCCACCTGACCATATTTGTTCTGTTGGATGTGAGAATTTTTGGCACCATTTATAATAAGAGATATATCTTTTTACTACTATAATTTGTTGGGTTTACTGGTTATTAGAAAACTTACTCTCTGGGATCATCAGCTGGATGATAGAGGTTGAAGTCTTGAAATGTGATCTGGATTCTCTCTTTACCCCTGCCTTGGAAGTCATACCTACAGTGTGATCTTGTGGGGTATGGACTCGGGTAGTGGGGCGAAGTCATCGTTCCATTCTTGCTTGTATCACTGTTATATACGGCATCACAACTTGACGCTGGAAAAGAAAAGAAAAAACTAGTGTTAAAAATTAAGTATGGTAATTATTAAAAAGTAGAAATTCTATTTTATCGTCCATTTATCTAATAATGTGGCCGAAGTATTTTCAATTCATATTTTGAGGTCATCATTGTTGTATCGGACATATGCGTCACTATAAAATATGATTGATATATTTTTTTGTTATTTGATATTTTTTGATTCTTCGTTATATTTTGATGTTTTGAATGTATACTTTTTATGTTTGTTGAGGTCCATGCTGTGTCGCGACAGTAACTGAAATATTCCTTATGCGCGCGCGGCCATCGCGAGAGAGTATCAAAAGTCGGTCAGCCCATGCATGCGAAAACTTGCGAGAATTGTGATATCTCGCAAGTCATGACGGCATGTACGGGGGAAAACAGACGCTTGCGATGAGCGATTGGCCGCATATAAGGAGCGCCAAACGTAAAAAATATATTCTCAGTTCACTCCAGTCTACTGCCTTTTAATTACGACCAACTTCTACCTGCTTAAGAGGAATCTCTTCACCCTGCTACTTTTCACCGGAAAAGCATAAAGTAAGCCGAAATCTCCGAGTATCGAGCGGCAGCCATCCATATATTCTACAGTTTTTGTACGGTGCTGTACAGAAAGGGTTAGTTGATAATAATTTGTAAAGTATTATTTTATTATTATTTACAAAATACATTATAACCATCACGTTGAATTCTTATTGGATTTATTAGAAAAGATTGAGCGCCACACTTTTATATCCTGCGATATGTAGGTAGGTAGTATATATTATTGCCTTCAAGTAGTTATGTAGGAAGGTAATATTCCTTTTATCTATTTTCCTAATTCAATTAGGAAAAAAGATAAAAGTTCAATACCAGTAGATACTTATAATAGAAAAAGAAAACCCCATTTTAATTAAAGGCAATGAAATATGAAAAGGCGGTATAATGTCTAGAGACGGCTCTGTACACAACCATAAATAAATATAACAAAAATAACATTTAAAAACCGAACACTTAAATTAAATAAAAAAAAGCATCAAATATGGTGCGTAATTTGAATATTGGCGGAAAGCACTAAAATGTTGCTAGTACCTTTAATTTTCCCTACATAAAGCATTTATATTATAATCAGAACGTAAAAACAATTTAATAATACTGAATATTCTTGAAATTAAAAGGAATAATTTTATTGCTTATTTTTATTCTTTTTTATAAATCAATCATTACGGCATTTTTGTTAATGGATGAGTATAATAAACGACGAAAATTATTTTTAGTAATGTTCGCGCTTGCGCACCGTCAGTTAAACAAAGTTACGTTCTTTCGTCTTATGGCCACACTCGCGCTCGGTTTGTCTTTGGCGCACGACACATGTGACTGTGTGTACAATTTGATACATGTCAAATCTTGTATCTTTTACAAGTTTCTATCGAAATAATACATTTATTTGTTTAACTTTTTTCAGTAAGTGATTGAACTATATGTTGCTATTTTTATTTTAAACAATACTAATAATTCGTAGTATGATTATAAGTGCGTTGTTAATATTAACTATGTATTTTAAAATATCAAATTTTGTGTTATTCCAGCAATAAATTTTTTTTTACACTTAGTGTTTTGTTTTCGTTAGTTTTTTTTATTTAAATGACATTTTTCATTTAAGTTTGTCTCATATGTATTAATTTGATTTACACTTTCTGTTAGGTTATTTCGTATTTCATATTTATGTATTAAATCGAACTGTAATACTTTTTCTATTGTTATTATTTGTAAGCCCTGTAGTAATAAATTGAAACTTTAATTTTTAAAATACTTCTGATTTATTTATTTCCAACTAATAGGCTGTCCCGATAGTAGTTTCGTATTTCTCGAATATGTATTTCTCGAATATATGTCATTAGGTTAAAATTTTCGAAATATAATTATCGAAGATAATAATTAAGCGAATTTTTTTAACTATTGTTTACCCAAATTGCTTGGATGGTGATGGAACAAATTAAGTTTTGTCAGTGCTTGGGCAAAGGAAAAAAATCGACAGACAAAAAAAGATATGTGCAGTGTATAACGATGATGTAGCAAACAATCTTGTGTGTTAAATGTAGTTTAAAAAATCCTTATTGTTTATAAGCCCGTCAGATGTATAATTATCCCTTTTATACCGAAAATTGCTGTACTAATTATAAACTTAACTCCTCTATAATTCGTATTCAAAGACTTGGAAATCAGTTTTGTAACAATTTAGATATTTTTAATATAAGTATATATATAGTAGTATTCACCAGAATGTCACAATATTTAGAAATAGCTACTAACTTTGTGCTCTCCTTTATTAATATAAATAAGCTAGTATAAACGAAACATTAAGGATAATACTTTGCCTCTGGAGTTGAGTAACCCTGTATCAACATGTGGAAGGTTTCGATTTTGCAAAGCAACTTGCATCTCGTTCTACAAGTGAGCCCATGTGTTTTCTATATTTATAGATCTATCCATAAAATTCTCAAAAAACCCAATTCTGGTTCTATGCAAGCGTTTTTCTATTTAAAAAAAAATCTAAGTTCTTTACCACTATAAAATAAGTCTTCGACAATTACGTAAGTCTGGTTGGTGAAGTTTGGTAATATTTTGTGGTATACATACATATATTGAACTTAAATATACATATTAATATTAAATAATTTTAAACAATGACGGTAATTTATTATTACTACTGCTTTTTATACCTTCATGTTATTTTATCATAAAGTTTTGTATTTTTTGTCAATAATTTTAAGTACTTGTATAATCTGTCATATGTTTATTTCTATATAAAAGACACTGTTGTGTCGTTAATGAAATAAAATAAATAAATGTATATGTATGTACACAAAATAATATGTTTGCATTGTAATTTTGATGTCTTTCATTACTCATTCAAATGTCCAAATCACCTTAATGTGTTCTTTTTCACCCTACTTAATAAATCAGTTTATAGTACATTACATTACAAAAGTTTACATTCGTCGTTAATAATAACAGTATTTTGCTTTAAGGTATTATTCAACATGGATGTTGATGAACTTCCCTTTTACGTAGACAGGGCGAAAGGAGGTCGGGCAAATTGCAAAGGCTGCAAGCAAAAGTGCTTAGATGCTGAGCTGCGTATCGCCAAGGTGATGGCTAGTCCTTACAGTGATGACAAGAAGATGAAGTCTTGGTACCATCTGGACTGTCTCATGGCAGCTTTCGTTAAACAACGACCCACTACAAAACGAATCGATGGACCTGAAGACATCGGAAATTGGGAAAACATTTCGGAAGATGATAAAGAATTAATTTTAGATAAATTAAAAGAAATGGAAGAGATGTGCATTCACAAATATGGAGCCAAAGCTAAAGTGGCTAAAAAACCTACTCAAAATAAGAATTTAACTATAGATAAAGTTATGGAAATGCCTTCAGTAGACGAGAATCAAGATGTTGATTCATTGGCAAAAGTTGATAAACAAATATTAGATCCAAAACATAGGGATAATTTGTTTAGAGAGTTTCGTAGACTGTGTGCTGACGTTACTAATAATGATGCTTACACAGCTAAAACTGCAGTTGTGAAGAAACTTTTGACTAGTGGTTCAGATGGATCTGGTTTCAAAGGAGATTTGACTTTGTGGTGTAGATTGCTTTTACCTGGCGCCGTGAAAAGGGTTTACAATCTTAAGAGCAAACAACTTGTTAAGCTATTCTCCAGAATTTTCAATGTAGATCACGACGATATGTTGACAGACTTGGAAAATGGTGATGTTGCGGAGACTATAAGAATATTCTTTGAGAAATCTCCATCGTGCCGTACATCAAAGAGCAGTATTCTAACGATGAATGATGTTGATGCATTTTTAGAAAAATTATCAACTCTTACTAAAGAAGATGAACAGATTTATCATTTTAAAACTATTTTGAACAAATGTACATCAAATGATTTAAAAATGATCATTCGTTTGGTTAAAGGTGATTTGAGAATCAACGCAGGACCTAAACATATTTTAGAAGCAGTTCATCCGGATGCCTATAAAGTTTTTCAAACTTCAAGAGATATAACGTCAGTTATATCGAAAGTAACTAAAGCTAACAATAGTACAGATAGCTCTAGTCCTGTCAAAAATGCGATAAAGGCAAATGTGACACTTATGACTCCAGTATTACCTATGTTAGCTGAAGCCTGCAAATCTATCGAAATGGCTATGAAAAAATGCCCAAATGGAATGCTTTCTGAAATCAAATATGACGGTGAGAGAGTACAACTTCACAAACAGGGATCTGAATTTAAATATTATTCACGTGCCTTAAAACCCGTCATGCCTCATAAGATTAATAGGTTTAAAGACTTCATTCCCAAAGCTTTTCCTCATGGAAAAGATTTAATCCTGGATGCTGAGGTTTTGATGGTTGATACTGAAACAGGGAAACCGTTACCGTTCGGCTCTCTCGGCGCTCATAAGAAATCAGAATTTCAAGATGCGGAAGTGTGTCTTTTTGTGTTTGATTGTATTTATTATAATGATGAAATTTTGATAAACAAACCGATGAGGGAAAGAAGAAAAATCTTAGAAGACAATATGATTGAAATAAAAAATCACATTATGTTTTCTGAGATGAAAATTATAAGGAAACCGGGTGATTTGGCAAATATGATTGCTAAGGTATGATATTTATCGTTTCAAGTGTTATTTATTTTTATTTCTTGTGATTGATATCTACCGATTATATCTGTGATAAGGAAATAATTAGAATGATTTGATTTTTTGTCTGTTTTTGTCAAAATTCAAGGCCTAAGGGATATTATGTCATTTAGTTTATTGATCTTTAAATTATGTTTTGATATACAGTGGGGTGTCCCGTATTGAGTGAATCATATTAAGAATGGTGATAGATTGGGTTAAGACCTGCTAAAATATCAAAACTTGACCTCAGTAAAAACCTTACCGTTTTCAAGTTATTCGGACTTTTGTAAAATTTCGTAAAATCCCTACCTTGTAATTTTAACAAGTAATTTTTTTGTACACCCCTAATAATTTTGGAAATTATTTTGTATGCGATAGACACGGCTACTATTCAAAAGTATTTCACGATAAAAAAAAATTACGAAAATGGTGATTTGTACGCAACGCAGCAAAAAATCTGATGCAAGGTGGGGGATTTTACGAAATTTTACAAAAGTCCGAATGACTTAAAAACGGTAAGGTTTTTACTGAGGTCAAGTTTTGATATTCTGGTAGGTCTTGACCCAATATATCACCATCCTAAATATGATTCACTCAATATGGGACACTCTGTATAGATACATACCATCATACTGTTTCCTGCTGACGTAGGCAGAGAACAGAGCGCCAGACTTTCCTATCCCGACAAACATATTTCGCCTTTTCCACATCCATACATACACCTACTCAATTCTCTTCTCAATTCTTACTCCTATGATTTATCTTACTTCTTACATTTTCTTCTTTCAAAACATCATTGAATTGCCCTAACGATACTCTCTTTGGTCTTCCTCTATCACACTTTCCACTCACAATTGCACTGTATATTTGTTAGTCATTTTTCAATCATTCGTTCCGCATGCTCAAACCATCTCCAAGTATTCTCCATCTTACTCAATTCATCAGCCTTAAGTTCACATTCATCCTTATTCTGTCATATATTGTCACCCTATGTATTCTTCTCATTTCTACATTTATTCTGTAATATATTGTCACCCCATGTATTCTTCTCATTTCTACATTTATTCTGTCATATATTGTCACCCCATGTATTCTTCTCATTTCTATATTTATTCTGTAATATATTGTCACCCCATGTATTCTTCTCATTTCTACATTTATTCTGTCATATATTGTCACCCCATGTATTCTTCTCATTTCTACATTTATTCTGTCATATATTGTCACCCCATGTATTCTTCTCATTTCTACATTTATTCTGTCTTATATTGACATGCCATGTATTTTTCTCATTTCTACATTTATTCTATTATATATTGTCACCCCATGTATTCTTCTCATTTCTATGTTTATTCTGTAATATATTGTCACCCCATGTATTCTTCTCATTTCTACATTTATTCTGTCATATATTGTCACCCCATGTATTCTTCTCATTTCTACATTTATTCTGTAATATATTGTCACCCCATGTATTCTTCTCATTTATAAATTTATTCTGTCATATATTGTCACCCCATGTATTCTTCTCATTTCTACATTTATTAGGCGCTTTTCAGTCTTTAACCATATCCATTTTTCATTCCAATACATCAAAGTTAGTATTAAAATACTGTTGCGGACTATTTTATACAATCTTAGCAGATTTTGATGCTTTTTGGTTCGAGTATATATTTTTTATTGACTTTGTTTCTTATCGCTTTACACCATTCAATATCCCTTCTATCTCTTCTATCATCTGAGAAATATTACCTAAATAGTAAAATTCCCTAACTTACTCTAATCTTTCATTGTTCACCCATATAATACATTTACTTTTCTATCACAATGTCTTCAGATTTTGCAACATTTATTCTCAGATCTTTCTCTTTACATCCCTCCTGAAATTCACTTATCAGACTAATGCAATTCATCCTCATTCTCTGCTAACACGTACATCATGTCATCAACAATCTATACACATTCCCATTCAACATTTTTATGCCACCTGTATCGGATGTATGCGTCACCTAAAAATATGATATATGTATTATATATTTTCTTGTTTGACATTTAAAGATGTTTTGTTTGATATACTTGCCGTGTACCAACTCTAACGAAATCTTCCTTATGCGTGGCCTTCGCGAGAGCTACTATCAAAAGTCGGTCGGCCCATGCAAGCGAAAACGTGTGAGATACGTAGTATCTCGCAAGCCATGACGGCATACACGAACGAAAATAGGAACTTACGATGAGCGATGAATGGCCGCACATAAGGAGCGCAAGACACCAAAAAATATATTCTCAGTTTCTGGAACGTCTGCTGTGTTTTTAATTACGACCAACTTCTACCTGCTAAAGAGGAATCTCTTCACCCTGCTACTTTTCACTGGGAAAGCATAAACTAAAAATTATGTCATATCATCGCTTACACGTCTTGAAATTCCATAGATATACACTAGAATTTATACCTATACCCCGCACAGATAATATTAAAGATCTGGGTGTCTTGTTCCACAGCAATCTCGCGTTTGGTCCTCACATAGAAGTTATGTGCAACTCAGCTTATAAAACTCTAGGATTTGTAATGAGAATCTCTAAGTCGTTTGAAAACCAATTGGTGCTCAAAACGTTGTTTAATTCATTGATCCGTAGCAAACTAGAAAGCAATGCTTGCATTTGGAGCCCGGTGGGGGTGCAGAACTCGCTCATGGTGGAGAAAGTACAAAAAAAATATCTACGATACCTCTATACTATATGAGAGAGTTCGGTGTCTATCCATGGCTTTATCCTACTCAGTTCCTGCTGGGCATGCTCGGGTATAACTCCTTGAGCATAAAAAGAGATCTGCGTCTCCTGGTATACGTTGTCAAACTCGTTCGAGGAGTTGTGAGCTGTCCAGCATTACTACAAAGATTAGCGTTAAATGTTCCTAACAATTACACTAGACTGCGCCGGCAAGAACTGTTCTCAATAACATACACAAGAATGGGTCTTCCAGCCGCTATGCCTGTTGGAAGGGCCTTAACTCTTCTGAACGGGACTGCTTCGGATATTGACATATTTCCTATCACATTACCAAAAGTAAAAGTAAATTTTCTTCTTAGATTGAGCGCGTTAGAAAGCACTCATCAACGTACTTAAGTGACTGTGAATATATGTGTATCATATGTTTGTGTGTATATACTCGTATGTATGCATATGCATTATTTTTTAGATTATATTATTTTTTAATTATTTTCTATGTAATTTTTCTTCTTTTTTAATGTCTTGTATTTTTCAAAGTAATTGGGCTAAGCCTGTTTTGAAAAAATTAATAAATAAATAAACCGAAATCTCCGATTATTGAGCTGCAGCCATCCACTTATTTTACAGTCTTTGTACGGTGCTGTACAAAGTGGTCTTTCGAACCGGATCTACTGCATTAATGTGCAGTACAACACCCATTGACTTCAGTAGTTCATTAACACATGAATCTACGTGAATATTAAAAAATTGTATTGATTAATATATTTATAGGTATTGAAATTAGGCCTTGAAGGATTGGTTTTAAAAGATTTGGAATCCGCATACAAACCTGGCAAGAGGCATTGGCTGAAAGTTAAGAAAGACTACTTGTTCGAGGGAGCCATGGCGGATAGTGCAGATCTCGTAGTGTTGGGTGCATGGTTCGGTAAGTATTCAAATCATTCATTTTTGCATCCGGACCATAATTTGCCAACTATGTCATACGTTTCCAGTAGGAAGTAGCAGATATCCTAGTCTCTATCATTTGCATCTGTCAGGTCTTGCCCCGAGCATGTACATGTACTGACAAAACATGCTAACTTGTCAGTATATGTACTTGCCCCAAGTATGTACATACACTGACAAGTTAGCATTAATTTGTCTTCTTCTGCCTCTTGGTTTAGGTCGTATGACCTGTTTGTGATAATGGACTGTCCTGGGATGATGACGTCCAGCTGTCCTTCCACCTTTTCGGCAGCCTTCCTGGTAACCTCCTGCTGTTACAGTTTTCAGTCTTAGCGATTCTTGCCAGTCTTATATCCTCCATGCGGTCCACATGATCCCTCCAGAAGCGCCTTCTGCTTCTCCACCTCATTATGTCTTCAACATCACAGACAGACCTTATAGTCTCATTTCTGATCCGATCTCTAAGAGTTCTGCCTGCGATGGAGCGTAGGGTTTTCATTTCTGCCGCTCTGAGAAGGTTTTTTGTCCTTTTGGTATCGGTTCTCACTTCTATCGCGTATGTCATGATGGGGCGGATGCATGTCTTATATATCCTGACCTTACTTTTGGTTAGCATGTGTTTGTTTCTCCATATAGTGTCCCGCAGGCAGCCAGCCAAAGCTGTCGCTTTATTAGTTTGTGCTTTAATAATTAATTTGTCATTAGTCCTATATAGCCCCACAATCACATTTAATGCTATTTTATTTCAAGAACCCCATACCAGCATGTTCACCTTGCATCTATTCACCTCAATTTTTAGTCTATTCGAGCCTCTAAATAGGCTAAGGCAGTTGGTCTTTTGTTGATTTTTTTCCAAGTATTTAAATATTTTTTAATGTTAAAATAAAATTAATTCTAAAGCACCTAGTCTACTATCCCCAAAAAAATGGAGCTGATTTAAAATGCATGCCATCAGACCGTCACTTTTACATCTCTTTTACATCTCAAACAGCTCCTACAATATTTCATTTTTTTTATATTTCTTTCAAAATATCATCCACTTGATCCACCCATATTTTCCTTTGTCTTTCTCTACCATGCCTTTCAATCACATTTGCACTGTATAATTGTTAAGTTAATCTTTCTTCATGCTTTCGTTCCACGTGGCCTAACCATCTTAGAGTGTTCTTTTTCATGTCCACATCACCAATGCAAATATGTAGAGAACTTTCACATGTCCACATCACCAATGCAAATATGTAGAGAACTTTTACATGTCCACATCACCAAAGCAAATATGTGGAGAACTTTCATATGTCCACATCACCAATGCAAATATGTAGAGAATTTTCACATGTCCACATCACCAAAGCAAATATGTGGAGGACTTTCATATGTCCACATCACCAATGCAAATATGTAGAGAATTTTCACATGTCCACATCACCAATGCAAATATATAGAGAACTTTCACATGTCCACATCACCAATGCAAATATGTAGAGAATTTTCACATGTCCACATCACCAATGCAAATATGTAGAGAACTTTCACATGTCCACATCACCAATGCAAATATGTAGAGAATTTTCACATGTCCACATCACCAATGCAAATATGTAGAGAATTTTCACATGTCCACATCACCAATGCAAATATGTAGATAACTTTCACATGTCCACATCACCAAAGCAAATATGTGGAGAACTTTCACATGTCCACATCACCAAAGCAAATATGTAGAGAACTTTCACATGTCCACATCACCAATGCAAATATGTAGAGAACATTCACATGTCCGCATCATCACTGCAAATATGTAGAGAACTTTCACATGTCCACATCACCAATGCAAATATGTAGAGAACTTTCACATGTCCACATCACCAAAGCAAATATGTGGAGGACTTTCACATGTCCACATCACCAAAGCAAATATGTGGAGAACTTTCACATGTCCACATCACCAAAGCAAATATGTGGAGAACTTTCACATGTCCACATCACCAATGCAAATATGTGGAGAACTTTCACATGTCCACATCACCACTGCAAATATGTAGAGAACTTTCACATGTCCACATCACCAAAGCAAATATTTTTTTTTTTTTTTTTTTTTTTTTTTATCCACTTTGCACGGATTTCTCCTGTTACACAAAGAGGGTTTGTTTCTAGCGTTAGCTTATTCGTTAGGAATAATATCAGCCAGGATTCTTCTCATACTGCTAGACGGTACCGAGAATATATCAACCGTGTCATTCAGTTGGTTCAATATCTCTATACCACGCGTGACTGAGTGTTTAGCCATAATATTCGTCCTGTAAGTTGGTATGTAGAACAGAGGGTGATTCCTTGCACGGATATATTTATTGGGTACATATAAACTTAGTGCTTCTAGAATCGCGGGACAGTTAAACGAACCTTGGAAAACCTTTATTAGGAATATCGCAATGGATTCTTGCCTTCTTGTTTCAAGGCTTCTATAGTTACACACCGTGAGAAGTTCGGCATGGTGAGCATATTTTGGGTAATCGCCCTTTGTTCTGTACCATAGATATCTGAGGAATTTTTTTTGTATTTGTTCTATATTGTTTTTATATTTGAGCTGGTGAGGAGCCCAAACCGTAGATGCATATTCTAATTTGGTTCTAATTAGATAATTATATAAGTTTCGGAGGATATCGGTGCTGTTAAATTCTCTTGATATTCTCATTATAAAACCGAGTAGTTTGTAACAGTCCGATATCAAACGTGAGACATGGTTAACGAACGTGAGTCCGACATCGAAGGTTACGCCCAAATCCTTGAATTCAGAAACTCTGTTTAGTGCCACTCCCTGTATAGTATACTGATGGTGGATTGGTGAAAACGACTGACTATAAGATACACAGACACATTTGTTAATGTTGAACAGAAGATGATTTTGCTCACTCCAGGAGACTAGGGAGTCTAGGTCCTGTTGTAACTGTGCACAGTCGTGAGGTGAATTGATCTTTTTGAATATTTTCAAGTCGTCAGCGAACAATAAACATGTCGAGTGACTTATGGAATTCTGAATGTCGTCTATTAATATGAGGAATAGTAGGGGACCTAAATTGGATCCTTGTGGTATACCAGATCTTGCGATAAATTCCACAGAAGACTTGTTACGGAAATTAAATATGAAGAGAACTTTCACATGTCCACATCACCAATGCAAATATGTAGAGAACTTTCATATTAGTGCATTTATTGAAACATTTAAGTCTCAATAAGATAATAACACTTAATTTTTTTAAGGTACTGGAAAAAAAGGTGGAATGCTCTCTGTGTTCTTGATGGGCTGCTATGACAAGCAGCGTAACAGATGGCTGACCGTTACCAAGGTTCACACAGGGCATGATGATAAGACACTGGAAGAGTTGCAGGAACCCCTGAAGAACTCTATGGACAGGATATCCAAAGGAAGTAACGCCGTACCACCTTGGCTGCTATGCACCAATACTATGGTTCCTGATTTTATAGCAAGAAATCCGAAGAAACAGCCGGTTTGGGAAATCACCGGTAAAATAAACAAATTTCTAAGATTCATAAATTTTAAACTTGGAATACCGCATGAAGAAAGAAATTATCCCAACTTATTAAATGCAGTGAAACTCTTGAAGCTGTGTGACAGAAGAAAAACAGCCGATATAGTACTGCTATACAAAATCATTCACTCAGTGATTGATGCACCTCACTTACTCGCAAGTATTTCATTTCGTATCCCCACTAGATCCACAAGACAGCTCAATCCCTTTTATACCGAAAATTGTTATACTAACTATAAAATCAACTCCTCTATAATTCGTATGCAAAGACTTGGAAACGAGTTTTGCAATAATTTAGATATTTTTAATATAACTATATATAGTATTCGCCAGAATATTACAACAATATTTAGAAATAACTACTTACTTTGTGCTCTCCTTTATTAATATAAATAACGTAATACAAACCAATAATTAAGGACAATATTTTGCCTCTGGAGTTGAGTAACCCTGCATCAACATGTGTGAAGCTTTTAATTCTGCAACACAACTTGCATCTCGTTCCACTAATGAGGCCATGTGTTTTCTATATCTCAATATATATCCATAAAATTCCCACAAAATTCTCAAAGATTATTAAATAATTTTAAAACGATGACTGTAATTTATTCTACTGCTTTTTGTATCTTCATGTTAGTTTAAGATAAAGTTGTATTATTTGTCAATAATTTTAAGTACTTGTATAGCCTGTCACATGTTCATTTGTATATAAAGACACTGTTGTGTCGTTAATTCAATAAATAAATAAATAAATATTACTTATAATAATAAAAGAACAATTTATATATCACAATTTGAAGGGCAAACTCTCCTCAAGGGTGCTTTATCTCAGGATTCGAAGTGACTTTTATTGACAGATTAAAAATATTACAAAATAAATATATATAAGTTGAGTGTAAGGATAAGAAGGTAATGCCTGCCGCCCATAGATTAGGTACTTTACCATATCTACTTATGTTAAAAAAACATATTTGGTAAGAAAACAGCAGAAAACTTACTAAGGGAATATGAACTACAAAGATACCTTTTTAGATGTAATACATTCTGTTTTGTGTAGTCTATTGTATGCATTCATATATGAGCATACATTTTTATAAGACCTCCCGAAAAGGAGTGTCTTCAAGTGCTTCCTAAAGCTGCGTATGCCACCCATATCTCAACACTTAGAAGCAGACCACTCCACACCACAGAACTAACGACTGCAAAAGCTATTATGATACCTCCCCCTATTGGATAGATTCAGAACGATACATTTTTTAGAAGAAATTTAACTCAAAAGTTCTATTAGTCTTCGAAAGAACATATTTTAGACACAGATTCGATTAATATAATGGAGACGTCCCATTAAGGGACCTGAATATGAAGAGACAGCATTTGATATAAATCCATTCATGACGCTAGAGCCAATAATAGTCTTTTTAGATGTAGACTAATAGAATAATATTTATGACAACAAATATGACTTTGGCCATTAGATAATGAAACTAGATATACTAGTATCGCATTTGTGTAGATGGTGCCCCTAGGCAGTTTGCAACTTGCACCCTTCTCCCCAATATGTAATTAAAGAAATGCATTCCCTTTCCATTTCGGAGGGTGATATACTACCTTGATCAAAATGTTTTAGGACCGGCCACCGTGTGGCGCTGTCAGTCACCCGATTGGATTTTTTTTTTTTTGTTAGGTTACCATATCTATCATTTACACTTCCCTCCAAATTTCAGCGTCATAGCTTGGCATTTGTAAAAGTTATGCTGTACTGAGAACATCTACCTTTGTGCGTGTTTTCGATTTTTTACAAGTTTGAAAATGGCATCAACGAGTTTGCATTAAATTTTGTGTGAAAAACACATTTAACGGTTCGCAGACCTTGGAAATGTTGGAGGAGTGTTTTTTGGTGGCACGAACGCTTCAGAAGTGGCCGGGAGTCGGTCGAGGATGACGAACACAGTGGCAGTCGAACACCGATGAAAACGTCGATAAAATCAAAGAAATGTTGGCCGAAAACCGCAAATTGACCATCAGAGAGCTGGCAGAGGACTTGAACATCGCTTATGGATCCGCTCAAGACATTTTGGTTAGTGATTTGTGCCTCAGACGTGTCGCTGCAAAACTGGTGCCGAAAGACCTCAATTTCATGCAAAAAAGGACCGCATTGAAATCGCAAAAGACATGATTTCCATGAGTTTTTGACTAAAAACAACACGACTACTATCCAGCAGTCTTTGAATTCACCTGATCTGGCTCCCTGCAACTTTTTCCTGTTCAACCGACTTAAAAAACCGCTTTGCGGAACGCGTTACAGCACCCGAGAGGATGTCATGAAAAAATCGAAGACGGCTCTGATGGACATACCGAAAATTGGGTACCAGCGGTGTTTCAAGGATTGGATCAAGCGCTGGCGTAAGTGCGTTGTAGTCGATGGGGAGTACTTTGAAGGGGACCATATCGATTTCGATGAATAAACTTGTATTTTCGATTTTATGAATAAAGTCTTAAAACTTTTTGATCAAGGTAGTATTTCATACCACTCAATAAACCACAAAATTTTATATCTTGCTTTCTTCTCCCCTAATGCATTTACAATCTCATTGATGTCTACATTCACTGACGACCTCTGTGGCCTAGTTGGTAAGAGACGCCTGTCTCTTAACCCGGAGGTTGCGGGTTCAAATCCCGCTGGAACGCCGATTAAAAAAAAAGAGGATTCTAGTCTGATTTTCAGTTAACCTTTCCTTCCCTGTGTTGGGTATCTTCTACACGTTGCTTCAAATAACCATCAATATCTCTATAAATATAATAAATACAAGGTTAAGATTTTAGGTATTCCTCCATAATATATTTACGCATTGATTTAAAAAATAATATTAATAATAATCAGAATTTACCGACTACATCGTAAGTATTTTCTGAATATCGGAAACAAATTCGCATTTAAACGCTGTGAGTGCCTCGATCTTGGGTCTTGACGATAGGTGAAAAGTATGCGGGAAGCGCGACACTATATTCGCATCTCACTTTTGCATACGCCACTGAATAGCGAGGAGCGCAATTGTCTCAACCTCGCAAGTGTAAGCCACGCCCGATTTAGCCACCAACCCTGCCGCGTCGCAGTAGCTGTTGAGCTGGCAACGAGACTAGACCTACGCCCGTTCCGTGAGCGGTGCCAGATGGTTTTTTAATGTTTTCAGCAAATAAATCTCAATTTTTATAATTTTTAACTTCAATTATATTTAATTAAGGGGATTATCTATGAATGTTCTTATTTTTCTGATTTAAAATCGCTAATTTTTGATCGCGTACTCACTACCCAACACCGGAACACGCGTTTCATTTTTATCACCGTAAGGGAAGGGTTAAGGCCACAACATCTTTCTGGTTGAAGGTTCTTGGAAGAAATTGCCACATGGCAATAAGCCCGCCAGGTTGTATTGTATACAACGAAAGTATAATACAATACAATACTGTTATGTCTGATTTATATGGTGTATTTGTTTTGTTAATCTTTCTTTATTCATTCGTTCCACATGCTCAAACCATCTCAGAGTGCTCTTCTTAACCTTTCCCTTCCTGTGCTAAAAAATCGGCGTGTTCCGGTGTTGTGTATTCAATACACATGTAAAAATGAGCGATTTAAAATCGGAAAAATAAAAATATTCATAGCCAATCGCTTAAATTAATTAAATGTGAAGTCAAAAGTGATAATAATTAAAATTTAATTGATGAAAACATGAAAAAAACATTCAGCCGACATTCACAAAACATCCTCAAATGGATGCCCGTGAGCTTCTGAAGCGAGAGAAGCAAGTGAACTGAGATTCTATTCTTGCGTTCCCATATACCGAAGTAGAATAAGAGTGAGAAGTGAATAGCATCGCTTCCTCACCCATAGCGGTTTTTTATAATGAATATACCTACGTCACACACTGGCACACGTTTGTTTGTATCGGTGAATTTATTCCCGATTTTTACAAAATATCTCTGATGTGGCCGATAAGTGCTAATTATTATTAATATTATTTTTTTCATTCAATGCGTAAATGTATTACGGAGGAATACCTAAAATCTGAGCCCAGTATTTATTATATGTATAGAGATATTAAAGTTTTTAGAAGCAATGTGTACTAGTTACACATCACAGGGAAGGAAGGATTAATCTTATTCAACACATCAGTCGTAAGTTTACACTCATCTCTAATCACTTTATTCCGTATTCTGTCATATATTGTCACTTTATGTATTCTTTGTATTTCTACAGCATTTATTTGGTTCTTTTCAGTCTTGTTCATTGTCTACGTTTCACTTCCATACATCAAAGTTTGAAGGTAAAAGAAAGGTTTATCAGAATCTAACATAATATTTTTTCTTTGTTTTAGGAACTGAATTTACCAAAGCTCAAATACACACAGCCGATGGAATTTCTGTCAGATTCCCCCGAGTAACTAAAATAAGAAATGACAAATCTTGGGATACAGCTACAAACTTAGAAGAACTGAAAATGCTTTACAAGAATTCTAAAGAGAATACGGATGTATCTCTGTTGAGGAAAATAGCTGCTGAAGCGGAAGATTCTGAAGAGGAGGGAACAGAAACCATAGAGACAATATCGTCACTCGATAAAAAGTCACCCGAGAATGTTGAAGTCAACCGAAAAATGTCAAATATCATAAAAGAATATGGTACAACCAAAGTAAAAACAGAAATTAAAAAAGACCCTGTGTGTAAAGATACGATTGATAACCAAGAAGCGTCGACGAGTAAAAGAAAGCAAACTGATATACCTGATTCTTCGATAAAGAAAGTGTCCGAGAAACGTTTGAAAGTTGAGCGTATAACTGTCGAAGATACCGATTGTGAAGACGTTTTAAAGGAATGCAATAAAATTCAAGTTATCTACAGTCCGTTGAAACCTCTTCCAAACATATTTAACAAATATTTTTTAAGATTGTACCCCGATAATAATTTAAGTGAAAATGTTCAAGAGCTTTTAAGGCACTGGATTGCTTTTGGAGGGAAAGTGGTCAACGGTAATAATAGTAAAAGAGCTACGCACGTCGTTCATTTCACTTCCGAGATCAGTTTAAGGGAGTATAACAAGATTAAAATGGAATTTTCTAGGTCTGCTCGGCATTTGACGGTGAAATGGCTGATTCAATGTATTCGATCGAGGGAAAAAAATGAGACACGATCATATCACGTTGTTTTAAAAAGTCATGTTTGAGTTGTAGTCGAGTCCCGATTATTATACTTTTGATTATTTGACATTCCGGATATGGACCATACTTAAAGTTGAACCCTTCAGGTTCGTATGCCTAAAACATATTTTCAGTCCCAGGGACGTTTAATTTTTTTTTATGGAGATAGAGATAAAATTTATATTAATATTTTATATAAGGTTTTATAGCGTAATTTAATTCAATTAACACTTTTTAGAACCACTGGAATCCTTTTAGATCATGGGTCGGCAACCTTTTGTTGTAACAGGGCCAAATATTTTACTTAAGGATTAGTGCAGGCCGCACTTGGGCCATATGTCATTACAGTATACCTACAATATTTGTGTACAAATATTTTACGTAAGGATTAGTGCAGGCCGCACTTGGGCCATATGTCATTACAGTATACCTACAATATTTGTGTACAAATATTTTACGTAAGGATTAGTGCAGGCCGCACTTGGGCCATATGTCATTACAGTATACCTACAATATTTGTGTACAAATATTTTACGTAAGGATTAGTGCAGGCCGCACTTAGGCCATATGTCATTACAGTATACCTACAATATTTGTGTACAAATATTTTACGTAAGGATTAGTGCAGGCCGCACTTGGGCCATATGTCATTACAGTATACCTACAATATTTGTGTACAAATATTTTACGTAAGGATTAGTGCAGGCCGCACTTGGGCCATATGTCATTACAGTATACCTACAATATTTGTGTACAAATATTTTAGTTTTAAAAATAAAACGCTACGTATATATTTTTACAGCATTTATTGTAGTTAATAAAAACAATGAGATTTTTCTGGCTGCATTTGACTTGCAAGTATTTTTATATTAGCTTGCATTTTTTAAGTAGAGACGCGTTGTATTGCGTCTAAATGTGAACCTGATAAGCGAGAACAGTGTTTGTTTTTTTCGGTATCATCTGCGTATCTGTTGGTTTCTGTCACGATAATATCGTACACGTCATTGGCGAACATGAAACGAACGAAATTGGTGAACATGAACGTGAAAGAGGGCACTGTTTTCGTCCATCCTTGTGTGGGAGTTTTGATGCGCGTGCGGTGCACGTCATACGTGCCTGAAGGGTTAAGAAAAATTCATTGCTAAAGGTGAAAACAGTCTAAAAAGCCTGCAATCCAGTAATTTTCAGTACTGTGTGTATGAAATATGTATTTAAATTTATACAGAAATGGTAAATTTTTAGATCAGGATATACATTTATGGTACATAGTAATTTAAAATGAAGTATACTCGTATATATGAACATTAATAATTTAAAATGAAGTATACTCGTATATATGCACATTAATCATTTAAAATTAAGCATACTCATGTATGCTTACATTAATAACTTACATTAATACATTAATAACTTTTTTGTCCTATACATATATTCTGTATCTACCATATTTTTGTATTATATACAAAAAATCTTTTTAGGATAGCATAATTCTTTAACCCTTTCCTTACGGTGCTAAAATTGAAACGCGCGCTCCGGTGTTGGGTAGTGAGTACGCGATCAAAAATTAGCGATTTTAAATCGGAAAAATAAGAACATTCATAGATAATCCCCTTAATTAATTATAATTGAAGTTAAAAATTATAATAATTGAGATTTATTTGCTGAAAACATTAAAAAACCATCTGGCAACGCTCACGGAACGGGCATACGTCTAATCTATTAGCTAGCCCAAAAGCAACTGCGGCGTGGAGCAGTAGTGGCTTACCTCGGCGTGGCTTACGCTTGCGACGATTGAGACAATTGAGCTCCTCGCAATTCAGTGGAGTATGCAAGAGTGAGGTGCGAATATAGTGTCGCGCTTCCCGCATACTCTTCACCTATCGTCAAGACACAAGGTCGAGGCACTCACAGCGTTTAAATGCGAATTTGTTTCCGATCTTCACAAAATACCCACGATGTAGTCGATAAATTCTGATTATTATTAATATTATTTTTTAAATCAATGCGTAAATATACTATATTATGGAGGAATACCTAAAATCTTAACCTTGTATTTATTATATTTATAGAGATATTGATGGTTATTAGAAGCAACGTGTAGAAGATACCCAACACAGGGAAGGAAAGGTTAACCTCTAAAGCTACGGTTTCCTAAGAAAGCGGGTTCATTATATAGCGCACATAACATAACGTGATGCTGGCGCGCCGCCAGACGGCAGAAATGAGAACCCACAACTGTCGGTTGGAAACTTCAAATCTGATTCCACATATTTTGTTTCAACTGGACTTTTCTATAGTCTTTGCTCTTCACATTATATAAAGCTTCACTATTTCTTACAAAATCAATCAATATTTCGTCATTTTCGCTGGTCCAAATTAAATTATGTTTGCGTCGCATCCGCCTGGCGCGCCGCCAGACGGCAGAAATGAGAATCCACAACTGTCAGTTGGAAACGTCAAATCTGATTCGACATATTTTGTTTCAACTGGGCTTTTCTATAGTCTTTGCTCTTCACATTATATAAAGCTTCACTATTTCTTGCAAAATCAATCAATATTTCGTAATTTTCGCTGGTCCAAATTAAATTACGTTTGCGTCGCATCCGCCTGGCACCCCGCCAGACGGCAGAAATGAGAACCCACAACTGTCAGTTGGAAACGTCAAATCTGATTCCACATATTTTGTTTCAACTGAGCTTTTCTATAGTATTTGCTCTTCACATTATATAAAGTTTCATTATTTCTTACAAAATCAATCAATATTTCGTCATTTTCGCTGGTCCAAATTACGTTTGCACTCATTTTTTATTTTAAAACGGTGTCCACTACACGGGAAAAATCGTTCCATGACTGTTTGCTCCTCTATCACGGCCGTCATGCAAATGGCAGCATTGCTATTTTACATTACGCTCACAACCAACGCACTCTAGGAAACTAACGCCATTGGTTTGCATAGATAATGTTTTGTTACGTGCGCTATATAACGACACAACCAACGCTCTCTAGAACACAACGCCATATGGTTAACATAGACAATGTTTTGTTCTCTCTCCGTGGTTGCAGTCCTAAGACTGGTTTGCAGCAATTTCAACTCTTCTCCTCCATTCCCCCATGTCCTGTGCGGCTCTTTTTAAATCTGTATATGTTGAGCAGCGCACGTCCACCAACAGGTCCTCCAGGTACTCTCGGCGTGGGCGTCCCCTAGAGTTTGTCCTCTCGGTCATACCCTCCATTATGGCATGCAAGAGGCCCTCTTGTCGTATTATATGACCGATCCATCTTGCACGCCTTTCGGACAGGATCCTGAGCAGGTGCCTTCCTCCTTCGATTCGTCGGAGAACCTCTTCATTTGTGATGCGGTCTCTCCAGGAGATTCCTAATAGTCTTCTATAGGACCACATCTCAAAAGCCTCTAGTCTTCGTCTATCTCTTTCGGATAGGCACCATGTCTCGCAGCCGTACATCAAGATACTCCATACATAGGTCTTGATGAGGAGTATTCCCATGTTTTGTTACGTGCGCTATATAACGACACCACTTTCTTAGGAAACCAAAGCGTAAGCGAGGGAGATTTTGTAAGTAAAATATGTATCGAGGAGTGAGTCTTTTTTTACATTTTAAAATGAACTGAAATTTGTTTTTTTTTTTACCTAATTGTTAGTTTTCTACCGACAAATATTTTTGCGTAATTGCGGCCGCCATATACAAAATACTCTTTTGAGGTAAAAATTCGCTCGCAGTACGGCCATACTCGTTTAGAGGTTTAAGATTTTATTTTATTTTCAACTAAAGGTACATTCTGAGTAAAATATATAATATTATTTAGTAGGCACATGTTTTTAAGTAATAAAACAACATGTTTACTGTTTAATAATTTGTTACCAGCAGTTCAGAATTGTCTGTTGTCTGTCATTCACAGTAATCCGACCAACCCGCAATTCTATTTAGGTCGAATAATCGGGACTCTACTATATTACAAAATAATAACCCTATCAGTAAAAAAGCCATAGGAGCGCTAAACAACTTTTGTACCAAATGGAGGCACTCCAATTGGAGATTGTGATATTATGTTATATCATCATTAGTATTATTTTCACCATCATGCCATGTTATGTTTTGATTTGTGATTATAATTTTTAATATAATTACATTAGCAAGCATATCTCATATTTGCTTCGGGTATACAATGAATCTTGTTCAATCATAAAATCTGGTTTACAATATATATTTTACATACTACAGTAAAAGTCCATTAATTCGAAATTCAGATGAAACAATTTCACAAAAAAAAAAATACAAATTACGCAATCACTAAAAAAAAAAAAAAACAATTAGAATTTACGCAGCACTTTCCAACGGCTGGGAATATTGCGGCTATTTTTCGTTCCTGTAAAAATAATGTCTAGTCAATATACGAGGCATATCCAGAAAGTAAGTGTACTGAATTTTTGTAGGTTACAATTTTTTTTATTTAAACAAAAAAATTACGTGGTACATATGTAAGCTATTTTTCGACATAGTCGCCATTCCTCTCAATGCAGGTGGTGAAGCGGGGTATCAACTTTTTGATGCCTTCCTTGAAGTAGTTTCCCGCCAACCCCTCCGTCCACTTCTCCACCTCCTTTAGCTCCTCGTCGGTTGAAAACCTTTTTCCACCCATGTACAGCTTCAGGGAGGTAAAGAGACAGTATTCTGAAGGTGCTAGGTCAGGGGAATGCGTGGGATGGTTCAGGGCATCCCATTTAAACGAGACGAGCAGTTCCTTCGTGGCGTTGGCCGTGTGTGGTCTGGCATTGTCATGCAGCAGGCAGACTCCCTTTGTCAGCATGCCTCTCCTCTTGTTCTGAATCGCCCTCCGCAATTTTTTTAGGGTCTCACAGTATCTTGAGAGTTGATGGTCTCCCCTTGAGGCAT